>WELB01000111.1:200602-228238 GCA_009602725.1 Spirogloea muscicola
CCTGCTAAGCAGCCGCAGATCAGAGATGCTGGGCTCCTGGAAGTGGGTCCCCTGGCCAGAGCCAGAGGCAGCAGCGAGGGCTCTGCCGGCACGAAGGTGCAGCGCCCGGGCCATGGACCTCTGCAGCGAGACGGCCAGGCGCATTCGATACACTTGCGCCAGCGACCCGGCTGCAGGGAAGTCAACCGGCTCCCCATGGAAGCGCCGGGCGATGGTGTGGCGGGCGAGCTGGGTGAGCAGCTCGAGCCACCGAGCGCCCAGCGCCCCATGTGTGTCGATGGCCAACGGGAAGAACTCGTCAACGTCGGAAGAACTCGTCTCAAGCCCTCCAGCTCTTAGTAAACACTCCATTCCCCCTAGGCTAGCCGCCGCTGCCGCCGCCGCCCCAAGGCCCCGGGCCGCCATGGCATCCGCGGCGAGCAGGCGCCCTGCCGGCCCCGCCCCGCGCACACCCGCTCCCCTCCGCACTCGCAGCTTCCGCAACAAGCGCCCCCGCGCCCAGCCGCCGCCGCAGAGAAGTAGAGTGTGAACTGAGTGGTGGAGGGCCTGAGTGGTCAATTAATGGTGCATCGCAGCTCCCAACTAAACCCTCTGGCAAAGGCACGGCTGCCAGGCCGTCGCGACGCCTTACCCGAGGAGGGTTGCTGCAGCAGGTGTGCCAGCACCTTGCTCAGGACAATGCCACCGTCCGCGACGTCCTCTGCACCAGCACGTTGCTCGCCCCTCAGCAAGGTAAATGGAGGGATCCGACCACCTGCCATCAGGGAAGTGCTCTACGGCCTGATGGCCGCGCGCTGCAGGCAACCCCAGGCCCACTTGGCGCCCCACCAGTATGGAGCCGGTTGCGGAGCGGCGGCGAAGCTTTGGTCCACGGTGTCTGCACAACTTTGGACCTGCATCTGAAGTGGATGGTCTTAGCAGTAGACGTGCGCAATGCCTTTAACAGCATGGAGCGCCACACTATTGCTGAGGAGCTGCCCAATGCCTTCCCCTCCCTTGTACCGCTTTTCCTCCTGCACTATGGCTAACCCAGCAACCTCCTCTGGCAGACAGGGAGCGGCAGGATTGAGAATCGCAGTCAACGTCAGGCACGCCGCAGGGAGACCCCTGGCAAACTTTCTCTTGCTCTGGCTCACAACTGCACCTTCAATGCCCCCGCTGCGGTGCACCTGGATGTCCTGCTTTCCACCTTTGACGACAACACCATACTTGGCAGCCATCACGTCGTCCGGGCTGTCAACAAGAGTGGTGTCTTCGGCAAAGGTGGGAAGCAGGGCACCCGGGAGTTTGCGGCAGTGGCCTTCAAGGTGCGATTGTGAGCAAGCGCAAAGAAAAAGCCCGCCAGGGGGTCTCCCTGTCGCGTTCTGACGCAGACTGCAAAACCTCCGCTCGCTCCACTCGCCTCCATGTCCGACAAGAGAAGGTTGCTGGGTTGGCCGTAGCCTAGTTGGGAAAATAGTACAAGGAAGCGCAGCTCCTCAGCAATTGTGTCGTGCTCCACACTGTTAAAGGCATTCCTCACGTCCACCGCAGGAGCATTTTCCTGGATGCAGGTCCAGGGTCGCGCTGACTCCATGGACCACAGCCTCGCCTCCACTCCGCAACCCTGCGCTTTACAGATGTGTCGCCAGATGGGCCTGGGCTTGCCCCATGTGCTGGTGCCAAAGCGTGGGGCCCACCAGGCAGTAGAGCACTTCCCCAATGGCAATTGGTCGGATCTCTCAGTTTGCCATGCAGAAGGCGAGCAACGTGCTGGTGCAGAGGACGTCTCTGACGGTGGCTGGGACAATGTCCCAAGCAAGGTGCTGACGCACCTGCTGCACCACCCGAAAGTCAGCCATGTACTCCTCCAGGTAGAGGCACTGTAATGACCACCCCCGGGGCGACCACTTCTTCCCCTGCGCCATGAACATAAACGGCGGCAACGGAACGTAGTGGTCTTCCCTCCTCCATCGCCTTGCACTGCATGTTGATGCCCGCCGATGTAGTCGGGCGGGTGGCTTAGGCCATTCTAGTGTCCCGCAAGCCATCGTTGCATGCTATAGAATGCGGCTATCATTGAGTCTGCAGCACTCCCAGGCACTTGCGATTCACCAGCGTGCTGGTCGTGCATTAGCCCAAGCTAGTAGCTTCCGTAGTGGTGGTTTGGCTCCTCAGCATTGCTTGTCAGATATGCATGTGTTCACTCGGGGATATTAGTGTCCCCCTTAGCCAGCTCAGTACCCAGGACATTTGTAAGGCTAGCATTGGCCTCCCTTTCAAATCATGCACACCGCGCGCCTTCTCCAGGAAGAGCTCCTGCAGGTGCTCGGATCTTGGATCCTCAAGGTGTCGGAAAGGGGGCGTTGGCTAGTAATCCACAATGTAAATGCAGGATCCGGAGGTTTCAAGTCCAAGGACAGCAGGACAGCGATCCAGAACAGAGGAGCTCTTCTGAGAGGTGGCGTGGGCTCTGTGGCCAGCCCCAGATAAAGAACAGAGGGGGCATAAAAGAAGCGCGGCCAGATTGACTGGTGGCTGGGAACGGCCAGCCCAAAAGACGCTAGAAAGAAAGTGCTCTAAACTTTTGGGCTGGCTTTTGGGCTTTGCCAGCCCTCTTCTCTCTTCGCACTCAGGCTCCCTCAGACCTTGTCCATTCCTTTGGGCTGGCCTTTCCCGGCCACCAGTCAATCTGGCCGCGCTTCTTCTATGAGCAAGTGCTCGCCCATTGAGAATAGGGGCTGGACAAACCAGCCCGAAAAAAATGAACAGAATACGAGAAGGGGGCCAGGGGAAGCGCTAAGAATTAGAGCAGCTACGAGTCACTCAGTAACCTCTGCTAAGCAGCCGCAGGTCGGAGATGCTAGGCTCGTTGAAGTGGGTCCCCTGGCCAGAGCCAGAGGCAGCAGCGAGGGCTCTGCCGGCACGAAGGTGCAACGCCCGGGCCATAGACCTCTGCAGCGAGACGGCCAGGCGCATTCGATACACTTGCGCCAGCGACCCGGCTGCAGGAAAGTCGACCTATCTATGAGCGAGCACTTCTTCAGAAGCGCCAGAGCAACAGGCTTCCTCTGTGAGGAAAGAAAGGCGCGCGGTGCGCATGGGTTGAAAGAGAGGCCAATCCGAGCCTCACAACGTCCTGGTAACGGGACAGTGGAGCTGTCCAACGGGGTGTAGTCGTGTGAAATAGCACTTGCCTGACGGTCAGTGCTCGTCTGAAGGCGCGACGGCGGCTTGGTCCCGCAGAGGACGCGCTGAGCAAGTTTCCCGCGCTTCCGCGCGCGAGCTTGTTGGCGACGACCTCGAGGCTGCCTTCTGAGCCCGGACAGAACCACCTGCAGCGCACTGCCCCTCGAAGCTGGAGCTGGGAGCAGCCGCGGCGAGCTCGGCCTGCGGCGGCCCCGGCAGCAGCGGGCGGGTGTTGGCGGCAAGGGCTTCACGGACCACGGCATCACCAGAAACATCTCCTCCTGTGACGCTGAATCCAGCAGGGGGCTTCCGCGAGACAGAAGGCGGCATCCAGTGCATGAGCCGCCGTTGGCAGGCGGCCAGGAGTGCCTCTCGACAACCCCATGCAAGCGAGGAGCAGGCGCCCGGGTCGGGACTTAGCAGCGATCTGAGGACGGTGGCGTGTATCATGCAAGGAGAGATGCCTGAGTTGGTGAAGCACTAGCTCGGTCTGCGGAAGTCAGTGGCAGCTGTGTACATCAAGCAGGTGTTTTCAACGCACTCGTCACTGCCAGCTGCCGCTTTACAACCGGCGATACTAAGCACATCAATGGCTGAACTAAATTGTGTATGGAGGTGGAGAAGTGAGCAACACTTCGGGAGGTTGACCATAGTGACGTTCTTTGTGTCCAGGTAGTCATTGAGGGCTTCAAGAGCTACAAGGAGCAGATAGCAACTGAGCCTTTCAGTCCCAAGCACAACTGTGTTGGTACATAGCGTGCCCTGTTTATATGGTCACAGCTCCTCCTCCTTCAGCATGTCCTTGTACTGAGAAGTACCGCTTGAGGACACTACCTCCAGGAGCATCTAACATGCTGAGTATTGCGTGCCTTATATTTGATTCAGTTGGAGCAAATGGATCAGGAAAGACGAACTTCTTCCACGGTTAGCACTATCATTGCCCCAGCTCCTCGTTTGTGGTCCGTCAAACTTGTTACAGTGGAGCTGCCATAAGAGGACCTGCACTTATGTGCATCAAGTCATTCAGCAGTGTCTCTCAGCAAGAAGTATTACGCTTGGCTTGGCTTGCTCTAAATGGCATATGCTGGCTGTTGCTCGTCCTTTCAGCAATACGCTTTGTGCTTAGCGATCTGTTCCACAATCTGCGCTCTGAAGACAGGCAAGCTCTCCTGCATGTGAGTCTTCAGACCTCATATATAGCCTTACTATTTCTTGAGTTCATCAGTAAGGACTTGCGACCCGCACTTCAAGTATCTATAGGAGGACTACAGGAAAGGTAAATCTGCTGATACAAGTAGTCCTACTCTAGCCCTGCTATTAGTAAGAGAAATGCAGTAAGTGTTCCTGTACTGAGGAAGTGCAAATACCATTTCACGCGTTTTGTTTTCACCAGGAAGGAGCTGGTCATCAGGTACTGTCGGCATTTGTAGAGATAGTGTTTGAAAATAGTGACAATCGCATCCCAGTAAGCTATCCACAACCCTTGTATATCTCCACCTTATCCTGATGTTGTTTCTGTGACCGTTAAAGACATTGTCTACATCTAACTTGCATCAATTGGCGTGTTGGATGCCTCCATAGCGCTGCCTTCGGGCCGGACTCATATACATCAAGCCGTGAATGCTTTTGCCTGGACTGAAGTATTGTCCTCTGTGTCAGGTGGATCGTGAGGAGGTGTGCCTTAGAAGGACAATTGGTGCCAAGAAGGATGAGTACTTTCTTGACAAGAAGCACATAATGTCAGTAGCCTCAATTGCGATACTTTAAAGCACTTGTACATAATCACCTGCATGTGGAATAGTGTGGGGGTTGGAAGAACAAGGATTGTGCCTATGTCCTTGATTGTCCCTGGTCGCTCACTTTTCTCTTACCTGGACCATCAGGAAGCAGGAAGTCATGAATTTACTGGAGAGTGCAGGATTTTCACGTTCTAATCCTTACTATGTGGTGCAACAAGGCAAGGTGGAATGACTCGTCTCATTCTCCACTTCGAAGTTGCTCTCTTAAGGGTTTCTTGCACAGGTCAAGCAAGAGTCAAACTTGGCTTGTTGAAGCTGCTGAGACATGGGAGGATAGCTACCTAGTCTGTGGGAGGGCAATCGCTGTGATTGTGATCACTTCATTCTCCTCTGACTACTAACATCATCTATGTCATTGCAGATCTCATCCTTAACTCTCATGAAGGATGCAGAACGCCTTGACCTCCTGAAGGAGATTGGAGGCACCCGAGTCTACGAGGAAAGGAGGAAGGAAAGCTTGAGGATTATGCATGACACAGGTACTTCTGTCATAAATCGCACATTGACCTGCCATATGTCGTCCTATTCATGCATATCACATAGGCCATCGGTGGACTTTCCTGCATCAGAACCAGTGAATGTGACTTGTTCATGATGCTAAGTGCACGAGCTTACCTGACAGAAATCCGACGGAAGCAGATTGTGGACGTTGTGACCTATATTGAGGAGCGCTTGAAAGAGCTTGACGAAGAGAAGGAGGAACTCAGCAAGTACCAGCAGCTGGACAAGCAGCGGAGGTCCCTGGAATACACAATATTTGATAAGGAGCTCACAGAAACGAAAAGTAAAGTAGACGAGGTAAGCTGACTGGAACAGCTTCCTCTTGCTGAGCAAGTAAGTCGTCAGCTGCTGTAGCATTCCAATGTCAATCAACCTAAGCTTTCATAAGCTTTCCTAAGCTTTCCTCTCTTTCAGGTTGACGAGGCGAGGGCCAGGGTTAGTGCAAAGTCAGCCGATATTGATAACACAGTGCGTGAAGCACACGAGAAGCTCAAGGAAATTGAGAAGGAGCTGAAGGCATTACAAAAAGCTGCTCATGCATTAGAGGAGGAGAATGAGCATGCTGAGCTCAAGAGGACTCAGGCTATTGAAAGTAGTTCCAGCATTGAGCTTGATGTGAAAGAACTGCAAGAAAGGTTGCAATTGGAGCAAAAAGCAAAGGTGCCTACTGCTTGTCAAGGAGTGCTTTCAGTAGAACCCCTTCTTTATACTAAGAAAAATAAAGCTAGCCAGGGATAGAGGTCCAATACAGTTTCCAGCATCAGGCCCCTTATTTGATAACTGAGAGATTCACACCTTGCTTTCGACTCTACCAAATTGAGGATCTCGTACCTTTACTAGTCTAGTGACTTCCGTATCTTTCTTTTTGAGTACAAGATTCACATCACTGGCATGCCTGGTAGTTCGCTTTGCTCTTCATCTCATCCGTAAGTCATTAGTTTCCTGATTACCTTTGAAGAAAAAGTGCAGGGCTTGAGTTCACTTGAGAGCAACCTCTGATCTTATCATGCTAAGCACTGTTACAGGCAGAAATGAAAACAGAGCTGGACAGCTTGCATCAAGAGATTCAGTCTACAACTAGCGAGCTCACTGGAGTGTGCTCGCAGTATGAAGCAGCACGAGCGGAAGAGGAAAGAGCTCTGACTATGTACGTATAGATCAAACAGTTGAGGTTACTAGCTTCTGTGTTAATCATCAGCAAAGTGCTGTCCTGAGGCTGGCCTTCATTACCTGCAATCAGGCAGGCATTAAGTGATCATGCCATTATTCTCCAGGATTTCAGATATTGAGCGGCAACTCAGCAATCACTATCGAAAGGAGGGGCGTGCTTCTCAGTTCTCGTCCAAGAAGGACCGTGATAAAGCCCTACAGAAGGAGATCAGCGAGCTTCAGGGCTTGGTCCAAGCAGAACAAGCGCAGGTGCATTTCAAACTTCTGCAATTTGAATGTCCCTTCTTAGCTGCAGCAGTTACATTGCTCTAGTCATGCTCATCCGCCATGCTCAGCAGCATGGACAACAAGTTGATCTACTCTGTGGAACATACTGTGGTTGTTTTACAGACAGGAGTGTGACTGTAGGCTTCATTGTAGTTACATTGATGCTGGGCTTAGATTGGGTCTGGAAATTGCCAATAATAATACATTTGAAAATGCTGCATACCTTCAGATACATGGACTACAGTCCAACATTGACCAGCTCAGTGAGACCCTAAAGACTTCCTCAACAATGGCAAGCAGTCAGACTGCCGTGCTGCAGTCTCTTGATCAGGAAGTTGCCAGATGTACACAGTCTTTTCAAGAGCTGAGGATTGAACGCAATAGTCTTCAGGAGCAAAGAAAGTAAGTTCTTGACACCAACTGCTTCACCCAGCCGATTGCTCTCCAATGAGCGGCCAGCCATAGCAAAGCTTATATATTGAGACCACGTGGTTGCAGACAGCTGTGGAAGGAAGAATCTGACTTGATCAAGGTGCTTGAAGAAGCAAATGACGAGGTCGCGCGAGCCACTAAAGCAATGGATATAGCTGCACCAGGGGTGCGTCCCACTTTTTGCTGTATCACTAGCTGGACTTGAAATCAACGTGTAGTGTGCGAATTCCTATTGAAGGTGGCTACTTTTGCCTATCTCTTGATGTTGCTCTGCTGCACAACTCACTCTCCTCACATAAGTTCCAACAGGACATTAGAAAGGGCTTGATAGCCTTGAAAAGAATCTGCAAGGACCACAACATTATGGGTGTACGTGGGCCTCTCATTGAGCTTCTTGACTGTGAAGACAAATGTAACATTCCTGTTGAGGTTACTGCTGGAAATAGGTGAGACGCACGTGATTCTGTGGACAAGCATTGTTTGCAGTTGCTCTTAATCTGTACAGATGACACCTACAGCTTCAGTGACATCCTGCAAGATTGCTGTATTCTGCTTATTTACTGGCATTTCTAAAAGTGATTGGAAGGTGCTCCAAGGTTGGTGAATTTCTGCAGTTTAGTAGCTGACATTTACCCTGCTTTTTGCAGCCTGTTTCATATTGTTGTGGACACAGACGAGATCAGTCACAAAATCATAAAGTATATGCTTGCACAGAAAGCAGGAAGGCTTACATTTCTGCCACTAAACAGGATGAGAGCCCCATCAGTGAAATATCCAAGTGACAACAACAATGTCTTACCCCTTTTAAGGCGACTCAAGTATGACAAGGATTTTGAGAGCGCTTTTGCTCATGTATGTGGAGTGCTTTCTCACAAGAGACTGCTCTTAGTCCTATTTCCAAAGCTGTTCCAGGCTTGCCACTGAGGATGCTCTACTTCAGCTTGCTTGATTGAGAGCGTTATCAGACCCTGAAATCTTGTATCCAACTCTGATGCTTGACTTCCAGGTCTTTGCAAGGACATTGATCTGTCGAGACATTGACACAGCAACTAGTGTGTCAAAAATATCAGACCTGGACTGTATAACAATGGAAGGTTGTCGATTGCTTGATCTGCTTTCCTGGTGATTGCTGCATGCATGCCTATGCCCCCCGCACAAGTGCACCAATTGTGGAGACTTGCAAGAGATAGAATTCCACAAGCTACTCATAGAGGAGAATTGATTGCTTCACTGATGCAGGTGATCAAGTCACCAAAAAGGGTGCAATGACAGGAGGCTTCCATGACCATCGGCGGTCTAAGTTGAAATTAGTCAAGGTTATCCGTGAAAATACTCTGAAAGCCGGCAAGATTGAACAGCAACTTTCTACTACCAGAACAAATCTTCAAGATATCCTTTTTAAGAATAGAAGATGCAGTTTCTCCAATTCACACAGTCTCTGCAGAGGTCAACACAAGCAACTGTCCATCTTGTCTTAGGTCATGTGCTGCTTTTGCACCGTACCCCAGGTGTCACCTTAACTATGACATACAGGTTGATCAGAAAATCACTCACATTCTTAGCGAGATCCAGAAAGTGGAAGCAGAGAAGGTTGAGAAACAGCAAGAAGCTGAACAGGTCAGAAACGACATGAAAGCGGTCAGGCTTGAGGAGTCTACAAACAAGACATTTATTGCTCAGAAGGTACACTGCATGTCATTCTGACTCTCGTGACAACTAGCACAGCAGGCTCATTGCTGTAAGAGTAGTAGTGGAGAATGAGACTACTGAGCAATTACTCGAATTTTGGGTTGGAACATTCTCAGCTATTGCTCAGGCTGTAGATCTGCCAGCCTCACAAGCTGTTTGGTGGCCTGCACATGCAGGAGAAGGCAATCTCTGATGCGCGAAAGCTTGTGCGTGAATACGAGGAACTTCTGTCGAGCAAGAGAGACGAGGTTGGGACGGAGTTGACTGGTGGGCTTTCAAATGCAGAGCAGCAAGAAGTTGCCTCCCTTAACGCCCAATTACAAGAGCTGAAAACAGTACTTGTGCAGTACAAGACGAGGAGAATGGAGGTTTGCCTTCTGCTACTGTTACCATTCCAATACGATTGATTGTAATTGTACGGGAGCTCACTGACTATCGTCAGATTTCAAACACATTGCAAAACAGTCTGACTAGAGATTCATGCAGGGAGGTTATATGCTGACTGATCGTTCTTTTGCGATTTAGATTGTCAAGACCTGTCTGCATGAGGACACACAAGTGTCTAAGAAGCAACGCAAGTATAAGATGGATCGTCTCCCGTTCCTGTCTGGACAGGTTGAGACAAGGAAAGATGCCCTTGAAGTAGTGTTGGCTAGCAATCTGGTCAAGCGGCAAGAGGAGCTGGAGAAGAGTCTGGCTCAGATTGACCCTGCTGCTCGAGCTGATGAGCTGGCACTGAGAGAAAGTGACGCTGCTGATGCCCTAACCAACATTCAAGAAACTACCAGAAATCAAAAACGTAAGGGCAAGATCACTTTTACGGGTGTATTTGTCATCTTCAAGATAGGTTTGCTGCGCCAATCCTGGTTGCTACTGTCCCCTATCGGCAGACTGCGTTGGGAAGGCTGTGCAGAGTGGTGTTCTTATTGTCTGTTCATAGTGGAAAGACTTGCAGATTGCTTGTCTTGCAAAAAGTTAGAGTGACATAAATCTAATGTATGGTTTATCAACTAACGTGTATGAAGTCTGTGTTTTGTGCATGAGCAGGTGTCAAGGACGAACTTGGAAAGACACTGAAGCTCGTACAGGAGCTCAAAAACTCAAGAGATGAGATCAAGGTCTGTCTGGCTCAAGCTTCATCCGACCTGAAGTGACCAGAGCAGAGGAATGAGTGTCGTGGTATCCTTTGCTGGTCATTGCTTCTTAGAGTTGGGGACCAGGATATCTGACACCATGTATTGCTACTTACAGTCCCTGGAAGATGCTTATGAACGAAGTGTTCAAGATGAAAGGAAAGAGCTGGAGCAGTTGGTCAACAGGAGGAGCTTACTGCTTCAAAAGAAGGACGATCTTACTAGAAAAATCCGCGATCTTGGCTCCCTACCTTCGGACGCCTTTGAGAAGTAAGACATGAAGTACAGCTCTCAAGATGGGTTCTGAGTTGCACTTACTGTGTGCAGTGAATTATCTATTAGCTATGCTATATGCTATGCTGTTGTACCGATTGAACATCTAAGCAAATCATATGATCATTAGGACGTGATCTTTGTAGTCATTGAAGCTGAAGGCATCGTGTGCCGCCGAGTCACATATTGTTGTGCGTCGATGTTGGATGTAGTGTGAGCAAGATGACTCACCGCCTTGGACAGGGCCTGCTTGTATTGCGATGTACAGATACAAGGACAAGATGCTGAAAGAGTTGCACAAGATGCTCCACAAGTGCAATGAGCACCTGAAAAGTTATGGCCATGTCAACAAGAAAGCATTGGATCAATACATGAACTTTACGGATCAGCGAGAAGAGCTTCGTCTACGGCAGGCTGAACTTGATGATGGTGATAACGTGAGCATGCTACAATCTGGACTGGCTGCTGCAATAGACGTCACATGACATCTGTTTTGTGATCAACAAGCAAGCAAGCTAGCAAGCTTCAGAATGATAATCAACAGCTACAATAGCTAAGCCAACAACAGCTAAGCCAACAAGTTTGTTTCTTTGTGAAAACAGAAAATTAAGGAGCTCATCCAGGTACTGGATCAAAGGAAGGACGAGGCCATTGAGCGGACATTCAAGGGTGTGGCTAAGAACTTCCGCGAGGCATTCGCAGAGCTTGTGCAAGGAGGACATGGGTCTCTTGTGATGATGAAGAAGCGCCATGTGAGCTTTACATGAGACTCATTGAGCAGACACATCTTTACTTTGCAACTCATCACCCTTACAGTCCAGTCATGCCTTTGACTTAAATTGACTCAGATGTCTTGGACCTGCCCAAATTCTCTGCACGCATGTGCTAAATTGCGGCCTTTAGTCCTCCAAGGTCATTCCCAATCATTCCCATTCACCGGTTTGGAGCTTCATAAGCAGTGTCTTTCCATAGGCACTGAGTAACTGCAGGATGACATGCATTCATTGTGATAGGCTGACGAAGGTGAGGACGAGGATGCAGACGAGGATGGCAACAGAGATGGTGATGGAGGAGGGAGGGTGGAAAAGTACGTGGGGGTAAAGGTCAAGGTGTGAGCAAACGGCAAAGTGCCCCAAATAGATATAAGCGGTCAGGATGCAATTGGCAGCTCATTGGTAGTGGCTACCTCTGCTACTTGCGCAATTTGAAGGCAGTAATCTTAATAATGCCGCCATGTTCAAGGTCAACTTATCCTATGTTGTCTTTTTTTCCGTCCAGGTCTCCTTCACAGGTCAGGGGGAGACGCAGAGCATGAAACAGCTCTCGGGGGGCCAAAAGACAGTTGTCGCTCTTGCCCTTATTTTTGCTATTCAGAGATGCGACCCTGCTCCGTTCTACCTCTTTGACGAGATAAATGCCGCCCTGGATCCCCAATACCGCACTGCTGTTGGCAGTATCCTTTGACCTAATTCAATGTTGACAGAGCTTGCACTGTGTATTCACTGTACGTGCAGGGGTAATGCATAGCGTGCGTCATCACAATCAACCAGTTGCTTGCACTGCCATAAATCACACTTTCTCTGTCTGCTAAATAGCTCTTGCATGTGTACTACTTGAAGCACGGAACTCAACAGAAAACCACACACTCCTGCAAATGGGATGCAGCTAGACTGAGGTCACACTTGTCCGATTTGAGGTCTAGGTACCAGAGTTCATGGTCAAGGATAGAAACGTTGTGCCACTGTGGGTCCTTGACAAGCCCCTTGCTATCCAGACATGATTCGTCGACAGGCAGAGAAGGAGATGCAATTCATCACCACAACGTTCCGCCCAGAGCTTGTCAATGTAGCGGACAAGGTGTACGCCGTGTCACACCGCAACCGGGTGAGCCGTGTTGACGTGGTAAGCCGCGAGGACGCCCTGCACTTTATTGACCACGAGCAGAATCAGCAGGAGGCTTGATGGAATACACAATTTTTGTGCAAATTTAGCAGCTTGGTGACCCCGCAGAGCATTGCAGAAGTGGGCTCTTCATGGGCCGGATTGGCAGCTTAGCACAGATCAGTGCAGTGTGTATCAACCATTAGTGCGGTTGGTGGATACATCCCTGCCCCCAGCCGCTATTTGTAGTCAATCTAGGTCAGGAGCAGATTACGAGTTAACATGCAGCCTTTTACTGCAAGCACCGCCGTCAGTACTCTCTGCAGCCTTGTAACCTGCCCTGTCAGCAGATGCCAGCTTTCCTGCTGTGAAAGCATGCAAAGCAATTTGATGAAGCACGCAAAGGAATTTGTAACTTGCATGTTATAAGCACCCAACATGCATGCAACATACGCTGTGCAATGGGGCTGGCAAATCTTATCCTGGATCCGATGTGGTCTTGTAACACAATTCGAGCTGAAAGCACTTTGAAGAATGGTCAGATGAGTTGCAGAGCATCTGGCCGAATGCGCTTGATTATGGAGCAGTGGCACTGCTGCTGGGCTTGCTGTGTTGTCTACGACAGCTGCTTCTGAGCAGCCTTTGCTGGGCGAAAGGCAGCAAAGGCAGAAACACCCTCCGAAAACGACACTGCCTCCAGCGCCCTTGCACGGCCAGTGCCACTGCAGCTTGCGACGGAAACCACATCGCCCCTCAGCATGCCAAAGAGCAAAAGCCTAGCCTTGCCAGCTGCGGCGACACGTTCCACGCTACTGCTCGAAGCAGATGGCGGGCGCTTCTTCGGCATCGTGGTGCTGAAGGCTGCCTTCTTAGTTAGTTGCGCCTCGCTGCTCTCAGTAACGACCTCATCACCCTTGCTCAGCTGCGTGGACAAACTGCTGCCTCCTTCGTCGTCCAGCCTGGGGGAGCTGTTGATGCTGCTGCTGTGTTCCCTTGCAAAGACAAACGAGCGCTGGCTGCTGCTGCCTGAGCGCAGCATGCTCACGGCGGCAGGCCCCGACGACGACGACGACGAGCAGCGCCCCAAGAAAGACAGCTGCACACACCATACGCAGCGACGAGTCATGATGCCAGTGGCTGCCGCAGTCATGGGGCTGGCGTGCGAAGGGAGCAGCACCAGCTGGACAGCCAGACGCGGAACTGGCACCAACCTGGTGACTGGAGTTGGACGCCAGGTGCAACCCGAAGCAGCGCAGCGCTGTTGGCCGCTGCGTGCAGCCTGAGAGGACAAACGGCACCTCGGAAAAGTCAGCCAGACACACTGTGGCATTGCTCATAGCTGCGGGTGGTGAGTACCTGGCGCTTGCGCACCAGCCCCATGGCGTGAATGGTCAATGCTGAGGGTCCCCATGCTGCCAGACTATGACAGCGACACATTCAGCATCCGCAAGGTGGTCGCACCTGAGGCCGGCAGCTGCTGCCCGCTTTTCGGCGGCCGAGCGTTGGCGCGGGCGAGCAGGCCCAGCACCTCTTGCGACGACTCGTCCTCTGCGGGGCTCAGGAACACCGCCTGCTCCTCCTCCTGCCAAGTGGCCCCGCTTGCAAGTAAGCAGCAAGAAGCACTTAAGACAGCACTTGGTGTTAGCCAACAATGGCTGCGGGAGCCACAGCAGGGGGCTCACCGACTCGAGCAGCGACTGGTGCCGTAGCAGGAGCTCCTCCACTTCCTCCTCCTGCTCGTTGTCGTCATCGTCTTCGTGATAGCCAGCGAGGGCGGAGAGCCTGCATACACTGTCCCTGTCCGCATTGCGTGCGCGGCAGCTGTTCTCGTTGACGACGATGCCGGCCTCGCCGGCTGCTCCGCAGCTCTCGGCCTTGCTCGTTGTGTCTTTAGTCTCTCCGCCACTCTCCTGGACTGCCGGCAGCTCGGCCCTCGCCAAGCGCTGCCGCTTGATGAGGGTCCTCTGCTCCACCTCGTCCGCGAGCAGCGCCCGGATGCCAGCGCCGGGGTCACCCCTGTGTCGCCGCCGGCGGAACCCTGTGCGGACCTGGTGCAGCATTCCGTCGATTGCTGCGTCGTCCTGCCGCTCCAGCCACTGCTGGTGCACCTCTGCGCGCTTGCGCTGCGCCTCTTGCACCTGCGCAGCCACCTGCAGGCCCCGCCGAGGACATCAGATGTAGTCGTGGGCATTGCCGGCGAGTCGGCAAGCTGGCTGACTGCCTCTGGAGGTCACCGCAGCCCACATGTCTTCCACCTTCATACCTCGTCCTCCTCAGAAGCTGCGCCACTGAGCTCCTCGTCGCTGCAACTCTCGCTGCTGCCGTCGTCCTCCACGTCCTCGTCCTCGGAGCCCGCGACATCGTTGCCGTCCTCGTCCTCCTCCACTGCCGCGTCATCAATCATGCCTCGGGCCAGCATGCTGATGACATCTTTGCTTTTACTACTTTTCCGCTGCTGCCGCGGCCGGCTGCGAGGCTCCGCAGTGGCAGCGCCTCTGCAGCGCAGCACGGCACAGGTCTTAGTCGCGGTGTCAGTGCAGTCAATCCGTGCAGCAATCAACATGACGGGTATGTGCCATTTTCGATGGGGTCAAGAGCACACCGGGCAGCAGCAACTCGGACAGCAGAACCTTCAGTGAATTGCCAACCGGAACAGAACATACTGAGGCAGTTCATCAGTGATAAAAGGGCTACTTAAGTACAACAAGGGGCATAAGCCCTATGCTGTAAGTCATCAGATACAACAATGTATATCAAACTAGAAAGGTAGATGATTTTCATATCATCAACAGATTTTAACATAAGCATGGGCTGCTAAGCCAGGCAGCTTCATTTGTAAGGTGGGCGGAGTTGCGGAGCGGACCTCGTATCGGTCACCGGCAGATTTGGGTCGTCAGGAGAGCTGGGCTCGGCCGTGCTATTGCCGTCAGTGCCATCGCCGGCCGTCGGCAGCGCCTCAGGCGCCGTGCGGGACGCCACCGCATGCGAAGCTGCGGCTCGCAGCTCGGGCGTTGGATCCGCCGCCGCCGCCGTGCTGGCCGTCGTCGCCGCAGGCAGACGCTCGGCCTGCGAGGCCACGGCCGCCTCCAGGCCTCCCAGCGGACCCGAAGCCGCTGTCGTCGGCGCCGCCGCCGCTGTNGCGGCGCACGATCGCGGGAGGCGAAGGAAGGTCAGCCGGGCAATGCAGGAGGCGCCGATTGATGGTAACCATTGTTGGGTTAGGGCTTCAGGGTTTTGGGCTTAGGCCGCCATGGCTGCGCAGCGCCACGGCCGCCGTAGAAGCTGGCGCTGCCACCTGCGAGCTCGCCCGGACGTCGTCCTCGGAGCCGCCGAAGGCGCCCAGGACGGTGACGTGCGGTGGGAAGCCCGGGACGCCGTGCTCCGCGCTGCACGCCGCGATGAGCGCGGCCAGCCTCTCGCGCAGCGGCGAGCCCGTCGGCGGCGTGGCCCACAGCGAGAACTGGTCGACGCGGCGGACCCCGGCCGCCGTCAAGCCCGCGTCCTCGGCGACGGCGGCGGCGGCGGCGGCGGCGGCGGCGGCGGCGGCGGCGGCTTTTGAAAGTTTGAAAAGCGCTGAGCGGCTGGCGCGCCCAGCGGGATGACGAGGCGCAGCGCCATGGTAACTGATATGCATTAGCTCCTAAGATATGTCAGTCTTGTATAAGTGCCCAACTTAGGGAAGCGCCTGTCGCTTTCCAGGGACGGACGGCTTGCCCGGACAGCGGGGTGACACGGGGTGACACGTAGGAATACCACACGTGTGAGCCTTAAACTCACACGTGTGGGCTCGACTAGCTTGACGGACACCTTCGTGCCGGGACCCACTGTGCTCCGTGTGGTTGTGTATTCTTTCCTTATCAATAAGGAGGGGGCCAGTGGGCATAAGCTGACTCACTCCAACAGGGGCCACCGATTCTCAATGGGCGAGTACTTTCTCACCGAGCTCCTCTCGCCCACTGCTCTTCCTCGCTTGCCAGCACCCACGCCACCTTGTGTCGCTCCGGGCCTGCTTCTCTCCAGAGCCTGCCGCCGTCACTGCCATCGGCAAGTAGGCGAGGAAGGAGCGCGGCGCTCCCTTCAAAAGCGCCGCTTCTCCAGCTTCTTTGTCGCCTGAGCCCCAACCGAGTGACGCTAATACTCCGGGTCCTGTGTGTTCGTTTAGCCCTGATAAAGCACTAACAACTAGCCTTCCTAAATAGGCTATGGGCCCACCGGCCGCAGCAGCGCTTCACACGGGAAACCCGCTCAGCTCCATCCAAGCAGTCATTATCAAACTTGGTGGGTGAACTCTTCCTTGTGGAGTCTCCAAGTGAAGACTGTGCTGCAAGCTATTGGTCTTCGAGAGTTGGTTGATGGTAGTCTTTAACAGCCTGTGAACATCGCCAAGATTGCGGAGTATGGATTATCAGGCTAGTGCAGTGATTGTTCTCAACATAGAGCATAATAAACTGCATCATATTGAGCTGTTAGACACTGCGAAGGCCTGTTGGGATAGACTCGTAGAGCTCTACCAGCCTAGATGTCCAGCTAATGAGATGTTCCCTTCAGAGGACTACTTGGGCTGCGGATGACAGGGGGAGCCTCCTTACTGACCCATGTAGATGCTATGAAAGTCTAGGAAGTCAACTTGCCGTCATAGGCAGTCCGGTTTCAGTTGAACGCATGGCCTCATGTCTGCTGTCTAGCTTGCCTTATTCCTTGTTGCTGGTAAGTGACCTCCCTTGAAGGAGAACCAGCTCCTTCGATCTTACACGTCATATCCAGGCTTTTGTTGGAAGAGGCTAAGCGGAAGGAGAAGGAGGCAAGCTAGACAGTAGATATGAGGCCATTCATTTATCTGAAATCGGACAGCCTATGACGGCAAGTTGATATCCTAGACTTTTGATAGCATCTACATCGGTCAGTAAGGAGGCTCCCTGCTGTCATAGGCAAGTCGGTTTCAGATAGACACATGGCCTAATATTTGCTGTCTAGCTTGCCTCCTTCCTATTAGCTGGTAGTGACCTCCCTTAAAGGAAAATCTGAATAAAACGTGTTTTTGAATCAAACGAAGGCCAAATGGCCAAGTACAAAGGCAAGCACATCTGAAGACCTACATAAGCCTACACAGATTGACCCGCTCGGTAATTACGGGTCAATACAATAAGATCGTAATCAATGCCTGAATACTAGATGGCAGATACGAAGCCTTTCTGCCACCAACTAGAGCTCGCCCAGCTTTCTGGTGCAAAGCTTTAGCCTGAGCAAAGGGAGAGAACCGGCCCTTCGCCAGCCCTTCGCTCTCACAAGTCATATTCAGGCTTTTATTGGAAGAGACTAGGCAAAAGGAGGAGGCAAGCTAGACAGCAAATATAAGGCCATGTTTACTGAATCAGACTGCCTATGACGGCAGATTGATTCCTAGACTTTACATAGCATCTATATCGGTCAGTGAGGATGCTCCCTCTGTCATCAGCCTAAGTAGTATTCTGAAGAGAAACATCTCATTTGCTAAGAATCTAGGCTCGTAGAGCTCTATGAGCCTGTCCAAACAGGCCTTCGCATTGTCCAACAGCTCAATATAATGCAGTTGATGGTGTTCTACGTTGAGAACAATCACTGCTTAGCCTGATAATCCATACTCCGCCATACTGGGGATGTGTTCACAGGCTGTAAAACTACCATCAACCAACTCCCAAGCCCAACAGCTTGCAGCACAGTCCTAACTTTGAAACTCCACGCATAGCCCTACTCCGTCCGACGGTTTTTCACGTTCCGTCACCGTCCCCGGGCCCCAGCCGGCGCGCCGCTAACCCACCGGTTTGAGGGGGCTGCGGGCGGCGGCGATTTCTGGAGAGGCTCCCTTGCCCGCAGTTGTTCGATGGCTCCATCGGGAGGTCTGCTATGACCCCAGTTGGCGAGGGGCTTGTCAAGAGCGGTGCCGCCCCAGCGCCGTCGATTGGCTCGGATCGAACGCCTCTCAGCTGGCGAAGCGCGGCCCCGTTATAGTCGCCATCGGACGGCAAGCGGCCCGCGACTGCCCAGCGAGGAGCAGCTGCCACACCCGGGCAGACCAGGCCAGCTCGCTCGCCGCGGCGCCGCTGCCGCCGCCGCCGCCGCCGCTCGCCGCCCTGGTCAGCCCCTCCTCGCCNCGCCATGGATCCAACGGGCAGCGGCCTCCTGCGGCCGCTGCGCGCGAAGAAGCCGCGGGGCTGGGTGGATTTCCTGGTGCAGTTCCGGTGGATCATCGTCATTCCCGTCGTGCTGCCCATGTCGTTCGCGTTCGAGTGCTGGAAGGCCTTCTGGGACTGGCGGTCCTCCATCAAGTCCTATGCGCAGCGCGAGAAGGACCACCAGGTCGCCTTCCTCAGCACCTGCGCCTTTTCGACGCTGCAGCACGCCAGCTCAAACCGCAGGGGTTGCAGGTCTCAGTCCCGAGCTCGCAGCGCCCCAGGCACAGGGCTGGAGGAGACCTCTTGCCGCTCTGCGTCGTCTGGCTGCCAGTCAGCCTGTCGCTGCTTCACAGCTGCCTTCAAGTTCTCGTGTTATTTGTCATCGAGCTGGCTGCAGTCAAATACCTGCCAACGCTGTCTAAGATACTGGCCGCGGGAATTCATTTAAGAAGATCAGACACAGTGAGGATTGGAGTGAATCTAAGAGCAATAAAAGCGCGGCAGTCATTGAGTGCACCTTTGTTTTGCACCTTGTTGGCCGCTCTCGTTGCTCTGTCCAGCTCCTCTAGGTCTGCAGGCAAAGTGATTTAGTGGACCGTGCCCTTCCTGGCTATGCACCGCCCCATCTTCGTGAAACGGCAAGTGCGGGCCCGGCTTTGTCGTTGGCTCTTGCTCTGCACTCATCATTGGCAGCCCTCCTGAGCACTCTGGGGCACAGGTCATGGTGGAGAAGGTCATCAAGCGGTTGAGGCAGCGAGATCCGAAGAAGGACGGTCTTGTCTGCAGCGCCAGGAAGCCCTGGCTTGCTGTTGCCATGCGGAACTCCGACTACAAACGTGCCCGCCGCTTTGAGGTGGACCTTAACGACTTCTGCCAGGTGAGCTGATTGTGCTGATGCTGATTGTGCCACTCAAAGGCTGAGGTGCATGCTGAGCTCTGGTAGAAGCTGCAAAGGTGCAGGCATTTGCAAGCAACAGAGCCTTTGCTGGGAGTTGCTCAGCTATTGCCACGTTGCTACACAGATCGTTTCCTTGTTCCTTAACTATGCCTCACTGATCAGGTTGACTCGTGTCTTCATTTGTGGCTGAACGTGCATGCATATCAATTGTAACCTGGTGATATATAGATTCTGAATGTGGACACCGTCAACCTGGTTGCTCGAGTTGAGCCGTTGGTGAGCATGGGACAGCTCAGCAAGGTGACAGTGCCCCTCGGATGCGCTCTGGCAGTTGTCCCAGGTACGGTCTGAGCCAAGCCCCACCTCATCTAGAATAACTTGTTGTACTCTTGGGGGCCTAATTTTAAATGTACTGAGTCTCACTTGATAAGTACATGACATCTGTAGCAAGCGGATTGGTCACCAATCAAGGCTCGTGACCTTGCTGCTTTCTCGCTGCTTAACCTATCCTATGTCCGGTTGCCCTTCCAGAACTTGATGATTTGACCATCGGGGGATTAATCAATGGCTACGGTATTGAGGGGAGCTCACACATCTACGGGCTGTTCACAGGTAAAAGCTTGCATGCAGACCACGTGAAGCATTGGGCATTTCTAAAGCTCATGACTGGATGTCCATGTGCCAATAATTCCTGCACGTTTGGTTGGCTTTTCAGACTCTGTCATTGCTTATGAGATAGTTTTAGCGGATGGAAGACTTGTGCGAGCTACCAAGGACAATGAGTTCGCCGATCTTTTCTACGCCATCCCATGGTCGCAGGTGTTGGTCTTTTTCTCATTTGATGGCCTGACTTTACGCATCCAGCAAGGAATGTGTAGTATGCTGCGGTAGATATCTTAGTTACTACATGATTGTCCAACATTCACCACTCTGTTCTAACTTTGTCCATCTTCATCACAATGACAGGGGACTCTGGGCTTTCTGGTTGCTGCAGAGATCAAGATGATCAGTGTCAAGCCTTACATGAAGCTGACTTACACACCTGTGAGGAGCAGTCTGCGAGAAATGTCGCAGGCCTACATCGAATCATTCTGTCCCCGTGACAGGGATCAGGACAACCCTGCCAAGGCAAGCATGTGTCTCAGTTGCGGATTCTATGTACTTGTAGCAAGTGATCTTTGATGCTGACAGCAGAAGTCTCTGACCTGCTTCTGCCTGCCAGAACAAGAGGCTCTAGATTGGAACATTGCTTTTTTGGATTCAAATCTCCTGTGTCTATGAATTGATGCAGGTCATCAATTTGGATACCACCTTGCGCAGGTTCCTGACTTTGTGGAGGGCATGATCTACACGGCCACTGAAGGGGTGATGATGACAGGCAGATATGCAAGCACAGCCGAGGCCAAGCAGAGGGGTAACAAGATCAACAGCTGCGGATGGTGGTGGAAGCCGTGGTTTTATCAGCATGCCGCCACCGCGCTCAAGGTAGCAGCTCGTATTCGTCTAGGTTTTGATATTGCTTGATCTTGTTTTTCCATCATGACCTGTATGCACGTGTGCTACTGAAAAGGGAACTTTTAATTGAGTTGGCATGGTTTTGGTTTGCTGTCTGGGATTGGCTCATGGGACTCTTCGGACTGGCAGAGAGGGGAATTTGTTGAGTATATACCTACGCGGCAGTATTACCATCGCCATACCAGGTGCAAGGAGTCTCAGCCCAGTAGTCTTAGCCTGATGCATATTGTGCACTCAAATCTACAAGGTGCTGAAGTCGATTTGCTGAGCAGAACCCGTTAATCCAGCATGCTGCTGCATGACGTATAAGAACCTGCACCTTGTCCTGTGCACTGTAACACTGTAAACTTGATTAGTCATATGCCTGTGTGCTCCTTGGCCTTTATCCAGTTTGTCAGATTATATTGATTTCTCGTCCTTCAAGCACCAGAAGGTCAACAAGGTATTCATGCCTGACCAGCAAGAATGCCTGCAGGTCCTTATACTGGGAGGGCAAGTTGATTTTGCCTATGGGTGACAATTTTCTCTTCCGCCTCTTCCTTGGTTGGATGATGCCTCCTAAGGTCTCCTTTCTCAAGCTCACGCAGGTACTACACATGCACGCCGAGGATAGACATCAGCAGACTTTAGTGACAAGCATGAACAGAAGGCTGAAGACGTCCAATCAGCTCATTGATGTCCCAAACTCTATCCGGAAGTATACTTGAAGATGTTGCACCCATTCATCAAGGACAGCTTACTTGGCTTGGTCTGAAAGACGGACAATGGATGTTGTACAACAAGGGCTTGCTAGCTTGCTTGCTAACTTACATGTGGTACATCGGCAATGATACAGGGAGAGGCCATTAGGAATTACTATCATGAGCGTCATATGTGCCAAGATCTACTGGTTCCCATATACAAGATTGCTGATGCACTTGAATTTTGTGACCGCGAATATGAGGTACTAAAGAGCTCAGCAGCAATTGACGATGTTATGTTACACTTAGGTCTCGAGACTCTCGTTTCCTTAATGCATGCAAGATGTGTGAAGAGCACTTCTAAATGCTCATGTTGTAGAGATTCTCACAGGTTTATACAGGTTAATATTGGAATCTCGTGACTGCCATAGAGACACTGAAACATATAATCTCTGATTTGAGGGAGCAGCTTGCAAGCTGCTCTCAACCCAGTGTGAACCAGCATATATGTGTATCTTACCTGCTCAGACGTTTCACATTGGTTGTTTGCAGGTCTACCCCATATGGCTATGCCCTCACAGGCTCTTCAAAACACCGATAAGGGGACTGATTGGTCCCGAGCCAGACTTTGAGAAGCACAACAGACAGGGTGATACGAAGTACGCACAAATGTGGACAGACATTGGAGTTTATTATGCTCCAGGACCCGTTTTGAGAGGAGAAGAATATGATGGCTGTGCTGCAGTAGACCGCATGGAGCAGTTCCTCATTGATTCTCACTCCTTCCAGGTACTTTACGCGCCTTGCATGGACAGGCATTTATTCTAGTGTACTACTCAAATGCAGTCTCCACGCTTGGTTGCCTCATGGGTAAGTCCATGACTGGATTGGTTCATACATGCTGTGATTTGGGTTGCAGGCCCTATATGCAGTTACAGAGCTGAGCGAGCGCGACTTTTGGCGGATGTTCAATATTCAGCTCTATGCTAGCTGCCGGGAAAAATACAATGCTGTCGGCACATTCATGGGCATCTATTACAAGTCTAAAAAGGGCAAAAAGACCGAAGCTGAGGTCCTCCAAGAGGAGCAGAAGGTATCACCACTCTATCTACTGACATGGACGGCTTGCAGAAGATTGAGGAAGCGAAGGGATAGAGCAGTTGGAAGTGTATCCTAAGATGTCTATTGCTTCTCTGCATCCTGTGAGTATCCTCCATAAGTTTTCCCCACGTGGCTGCAGGTGCGGGAGGTTACCTTTGGGGAAGCAGATAAGCCTCTTCTTGAGGTGTAGGCCACCACTTCTGCAGCCACAAACTTTGTTAGATCTAGGAGGCGCTGCAAGATGTGCATTACCTTTTAGTATTATGCACAGCTCCTAGTCACACCCTGATGTCAATTTTGTGGTGTGATTCACCATAGAGTTAAGAGTATTCTTTCATTATAGAGGACCACACAAGATGGACATCAGGCAGACTGGTGCAGGCTAGAGAGCCCCCCACGACAATCGTCAGTGGCCCTACCCTTTCTTTCATTGCATAAGCTCACCCTTTCTAGGCATTGAGCACGTCCAACCACATCCATATACAGAACTCCCCTGTCAAAGCTGCTGGGCTGTCACTTGAGCAGGCCCAGTCAAGGCCTAGCCTTGCCACTCTTCTCATCCCTCATGCAGAGCTTGCCACAGGCTTGCATGCGTAACTGCGCCGCGAGGAGTCTATTCGTATCTAGTCAAATTATGCAGCCGCACGCTGGACCTCCTGTGCTATGTCAAGTAATCTGAAACTCGAGCAACAAGACAGCAGCGCCTTTCCAAGGCCTCCAAAGCATTGCCATGTTATGCGTGACCACGCACACTTGCTGATGATGCTGACTGAGGCTTTTCAAGCGCCAGTGTGGTGCCTGCACCCTCTCCAGAGCTGGTGGAGTGGGCAAGTTGCAGTGCCAGCCTCCCAACAGCCCCAAACTGTATGCTTCGGCAATCTGGCTGGCTGACTGCTCACAGAGATTGCTCATTTGGAGGAACCATTTTGCTTCTCTCGAGCCTATGTTATACAGACCTCTCACTGTAAAACGTTACCGCATCCTTCCGGAAGAGCTACTCTCTCTGGCGCCCTTGCCACTCCTTCCTTCGATCTTCCACCTTGACCTTGTCCTGCTTTTGTTGGGCTGGCCTTGCATACCCCTCAGCCCTTTGTGCGCTAATAGGAGCTACTTCATTTCTCTGGCTTCTGTTGGACCCAAGATGGCCCGGATTTCCCACAGATCAACGAATCTCCTAATAGGTGGTGCTACTTGTGAGAGGCCTGCCCAACCTAGATTGGTCTGCCAGCCCCTCTCTTCTATTTTTGAGCTCTTTCGTTCTTGTTAGCTGTTCCAACAAGGGCGATGGCCTGTGTAAGGCCAGCCCAAATGGTACCGGGAAAACACTGGACAAAGGGACAGAGGAACTCGTCGTCTTGAACAATCTGTATGCACCTGGCTGGCTTGTACAGCTGCTCTATTTCATTCTCGATGCAGCGGTCCCTTGCCTTCGCGGTTCACTTGCGCGCAGGCCGAGCTTTGGCGGCGGCCTCCGGCTTCCGTCAGGGCGACGTCTTTCCGCCAGCTACTCAGACTTGCATGTCCTGACTAGAGGTTACTGAGCGTTCCCTGGCTGATGTCTTGGTCCTAGTCGTTCGCACTCAGGCTCCCTCAGACCTTGTCCATTCCTTTGGGCTGGCCTTTCCCAGCCACCAGTCAATCTGGCCGCGCTTCGTTTTTTTGATTTGTTTTTCTTTCCTATTTAGTCCAGCGACCGCACTCCTTGGCTTCGGGGCTTACACCCAGGCTGGGCATCCATGAGCAGTGCCGTCGCCGCCGCTGCTGTCCTCGGCGAGGGTCAGGCGCAACCAGGGAGCCCGCCATTGCGAGGGCCTTCAGCAGCGGTGCAAGGATCCAGGCGTGGCGCTGGCGGCTGCGGCAGCCGGTAGCCGGCAGCGTGCTGGTGGCTTGGGAGGAGGCTGCTACGCCACCACCGCCGCCGCCGGCGACGGCGGCACGGTCATGGAGCCCGGCGCTGGCTCGCGGCTGCCGCTGATGGAGCTGGCGGACGTCCAGGCGGCCGTGCGGAGCGCTGGTGAGCAGGCCGAGGGGCTGGCGGGCCAGGGGGTCCTGGCGGGCGCCCAGATGAGCTAGCGAGCCTACGCCGGCCCTGGCCGCCAGACTGCGCCGGGGTTGTCCTCCTTGCCTCACAAGAGCAGTGCCGCTGCCGTCGCGGCTATAGACAATCGTAGCGAGACAATCTTCAGCGAAGATGCACAAGAACGTGATCAAGAAGCTGCTGAGAAACTGAGATAAGCTGCTGCGAGCGGCGGTCAGGGGCGTGGCTGAGCGGCGTGCAGCGGCTCGGGCGGCCCAAGACGTCGTGGGCCAACAAGATGCCCTTCCACCGCCCGCAGGCGGCCACGCTGGCCAAGGGCCTCAAGCGGCCCGAGGAGCATGAGTTCCTGTCCGAGCAGGAGCGCACCGCCTACGTGCGGCAGCTCCGCAAGCACCAGGCAAGCTGCCGCTGCCTCCGCACTTTCGTTAAAGCTGAGATCAATGCGCCGACAGCCCTCTGCAGAGTTCTTCGCTTCCAGGCCACAGGAAAGCCGTGGGTTGCAGCAGTAAGAGCGCAGTCAGAAGCTGCTTGCGCTGGCAGCTAGTATGGCATGTATGCAAGCTCTTAAGTGAATGGTTAGGGGATTTTGATAGATACCATCAGGCATCAGCGCTTGGACAAGAATAATACCCTTTCTGGAGATTTTGGGTGGTGATCGGATAATTCTTAAGGGGCGACATCATTGCTGACCCCCTGCTTGCTTGCTTGTGCTGGCAGCGATTCATGCTTGGAGCCCCTCCCACGTGGTCCTTCCATGTTGCCAACCTTGTACTCATCTGGTGGGTTACCTTTAATCCCAAAATGCCATGGTCGGACTAGTTGATTGTGGCATGTTGAGGATGCCTGCAGCAGCCTCCCTTCAGCACCCTGGTTGGCATGCTGCCAGCTGTAAATCTGGGCGGCAGTGGTCCATTCATAGATGCAGTGGACTTACATGACTGCTTGGGGGAGCTGGCTTGCTCACGTCGGCCTCCCAAGTCTGGCATCTCCTAGCACTTGCTTTCGCTGAGGCTCTCAGCCTGTAGTGTGCGACCTTCTCTTGTGGTAGCATTGGCCGGTGACTGGCAGAGAGGTATGAGACATGTAACCAGGGAAGATGATAAGAGGGAAAATCATGGCAAGAGTCTGGAGAGAGTCGACGAGCCCATCATGCCCCATGAAGGGGTGCGATTTGTGACAAAGCCATGGATTGATGAGAGGGGAGCAGGGCTCTTAGAAAGGTGCAGTGCTGTGAGGGCCCAGCTGGAGAAAAGTGGACGGGAAAGAGGTAAGCATTGCCAGTCCAACAAGGAGCCCGCATCGGGTGCCCGCATCGGGTTACGGAGCAGCTGTGACGACAGACTTGGTCGGGAGCTAGCGCAAGCTGGCGGGACGACGGGAGAGGGGGGAGGGAGGCCGCGGTGGCGGCCGTGAGAGCGGGTTCAATCAGCTGGGAGATGGGAGGCAGGCGCCTGCGGCGCGTACGGCAAGGGGGGAATGGCGCAGGAAATCAAGTATTTACTGAGTGATGGAGGGCCTGAGTGGCCAAGTACAAAGGCAAGCACATTGACAGATGTACATCACCTGCTGCAAAGCTGACCCGCTCAGTGACAACGAGTCAGCATGTAGCTGTCGCTAATTGATGCCCGAATACCAGACGGCTATTGACAAGCCCTTGTGCCACCAGCTAGAGCTCGACCAGCTTTCTGGTACAACGCATGAACGTGAGGGCGCTGCAAACAGGCTGACTGACACACGGCGTTGCGAAAATGACAAGTAGGCTGCCGGCATGCCCATCTGGGCTGGAAGCACATCCTCACGCCGTGCATAATCTAGACTTGCAACGTTTTCCGGTAGGGTATGAAAACGAGGAGCCATGCAGCCACAGGTTTTGTTTGCGGCTGGTAGGAGGTGATCACTGCGGGGGTAGTCAGAGTGGTGCTGCAGCTACGGGAGAGAGAACGTGAGACAAGTCCTCCAATGTAAGTTGTTCATTCACAGCCATCTGCCTTCTAGTGGACAAGTCTTTTTCGACAAAAGCGATGGCTGTGATAGGCCAGCGAAAATAACAGAGAAAGTTCGAAAGTGCCAGAAAGGCGCTGAAGCATACAGCGACTCAGTCAAGTGGCCACTGGGTGCTCAACATCTCCAGTGGAGGGCACTGGCTGTGAGAGGCCAGGCCATGGGCATGGAGAGGGAGCCCGCCGGCGGGGGCGGAGCTGGCGCCATGACAGCCGCGGCAAGTGGCAGCGCCGGGAGGGAGGGCGGGGAAGCTTCCATGGAGGGGAGTGGGTGGCGCGACCGGCCCACGTCGGCGCAGGGAGATCCGCCAATGGGAGATCGACATATAGGCACGCCGTGGTACGCGGAACCACTGGGCTACGCGGGGCGCGCGCCCGGGCGGCGCTCCCCCACGTTCGAGGCCGGGGGGGCATTCCGTGGAGAAATGCCTCCGGCAACTTCCGGCACACGTAGCGCTTACAGTATGTGGCGCTTGATGCGGCCTCCCCCGCCCTCGGGTCGCTAGCCCCGGCACGTTTGGAGGCCCCTCACCCCGCCCGCGGCTGGAGTATCTTATTCGGGGGGCCCGCGGAGCCACTGATTGCCGACGTAACCGCCGGTTAGGGCCGGCCCGGATGACGGCGGGCGGGCCTTTCCTCGCCCCGATGGAAGTCTCTTTGGCCCCTTTACCCCGCGGTTACGCCCCCACTTAGGCGTCAGTCAGGCCGCCTTACCCGCATTATCCCCGCGGCTGGCCCGGCCACGCTCGCAGCTCGCGCGCAGCGGCAGCCATGGCCGCCATGGCCGCCCGCTAGCGCGCCCGCCCCGCGCGCTCGTTTTTTTTTTTTTTTTTTTTTTTTTTTTTTTTTTTTTTTTTTTTTTTTTTTTTTTTTTTTTTTTTTTTTTTTTTTTTTTTTTTTTTTTTTTTTTTTTTTTTTTTTTTTTTTTTTTTTTTTTTT
>WELB01000111.1:228509-244941 GCA_009602725.1 Spirogloea muscicola
TTTTTTTTTTTTTTTTTTTTTTTTTTTTTTTTTTTTTTTTTTTTTTTTTTTTTTTTTTTTTTTTTTTTTTTTTTTTTTTTTTTTTTTTTTTTTTTTTTTTTTTTTTTTTTTTTTTTTTTTTTTCTGCACGGCAAGGCCGGCGCCGCCGGCGCCGCGCTGCGGGCGGAGGGCGTGGAGCCGCCGGCGGCGCCGAAGCCGGCCATGGTGCGGGCCTCGTCTGAGAGCCAGCTCGGCGTTGTCAAGCCCGAGGCCAGGCACTCAGCAGGTCAGGCGACTCCATCTCCACTAGGACGGCCTTGGCTGGGGCTGGCTCTAGCTACGATTGCGCACCGCCGCTAACACTGCTGCAGCAGCGACTACGCTCTAGGACTTGCCGAGGTGCTAATGCTCCTGGTGATGGTCATGGGCTCGTACGGATGCTGTCTCGGTGGTGTTGAGTTGCTCTCGATGGTCTTGCCTGGTCGCAGGCGTCCGGCCGACGGCAGCAGCGTCCTCCCGCAAGCGCTCAGCGGCCACGCGGACGCATGCAGCCGTCTCCCGTTTGTGGCTGGGGGAAGAGGCAGCCGAGGAGGAGGCCGATAGCGCCGCCGGCGACTCCCTGGTCGACAATCTGTCGCCGATCGTGACCATGGACGTCGGCCTGACCAGCGGCATGCTGCGGTCGCCGAGCGCCGACTTCGGCCAGACAGGCCTCCTGCTCGACCGGCCTGTCCTGCGGCGCGTCGCGAGCTATGGGTATGGCCTCGATTGCCAGGAGCGCCAGCTTCTGCTGCTGTGCCCGAGGGGCGGCGCGCTCAGCGAGGAGGGCGTCTCCAGCGGCGACGACGACTCGGATGACAGCTCGGACAAGGACGACGGCGCTGTCGGAGCGTCGAAGAGCGGCATAACAACGTGCGCCTACTCCTCGGCTGGCTCCCTGGCCCAGGGCAGGCACTCGATGGCCCTGTGGCCACCGGCTGGTGGCGGCTGCGGCGTCGGCTGGGCCGCGTCCACCTTGTGGCCGGACCAGGGCACCTCGAGCTCCAGGCAACCCGCTCCCATGGCTTCCTCCGACGTGCTCTGTGAGTGCTCCGCTAACACGCTGCAGCATTCCTATGGGGCCATGGCTTCCTCTCCGCATTGTTGTACCAGCTGCCAGCAGTCCTGCTCGAGGCGCGGCCATGACTTGGTCCGCATGTCCTGTGAATTCTGCAGGCTATTCAGCCTCGAAAGATGGCCTTGCCTTCCAGCAGCAGAAGGCGGCCATGGGCGCCGATGCTAGCCTGTGGCCATGCTTGGTTACCAGACGAGAGGTCTGCCCGTGGTCTACAACTTAGCCGCAATCTGCAGCTGTTGATATTGGTCATGCAGGGTTTGCAACATAGGTGCATCGAAGCATAGTCAGCAAGTCATGACTGAGAGCAATTAGCAAATATATAAACTTGCAGGACTTGCAACTTAGGAAGCAAAGCATGGCCATTGCGCGGCTTTCGGCCTTTCAGGAGCTTGAGAGGCCCCAAGCGTCGACATCCAGCCCCACGAGAGCGAACAGGCAGGCGACGGAGGTTAGCTGCACATCTGGCAACCAGGACACCATGGGAAGTGGCCGGAGTGGCTGTAGCGTGTTCGAATGCAGCGCTGGCGATGGGAAGCTGTCCTTCGAGTCCCAGTGTCACAGCAGCACCACGTCATTTTCAGCAAGTGCTGCCGCCATGGAGCAGCCTTTGCCCCGGGCGCTGCCCTTGGGCTCGCCCGCAGATCACATCAATCCGCCGACACAGGCCAGTCGCCAGCCTTGCTACTTTGCTTCTAATGCTGAACGCCAGGCTTGCGCGTTCCTTGGCCCTCTTTATTGAGAGTGGCTCTCTCAGCTGGACTCTTAGCCGGCAGTGCTTGTCATTGATGCAACTTCGACTTCTGGAGCTCTGTTCTGACACTTCGGTTTGTCACGTGTTTCGTTGCGCAGTTGCACTCTGGGGGCCTGACGGCTGCGCACGGGTTTGTCGACCAGGAGGACAGCGAGCTGGGGGGCATAATCTGGCAAGCTTTGGTTGACCCGCCTGCTGACGGCATGCTTTGGGACACAACGACATGCAGCGGCGCATCCGCCAAGGGCCAGGCACTGAGCCCGCCGGGCCCTCCGGTGCTGCAGCCCGGTGGGCTGCCCACTTAGGACTATGATGGGCAGGGCCCTTATACCATTTGCCGCTTTGCTGCCTCACAAAGCTGCAGGAGCACGCAGCTCCAGCTAGTGGCTGCTGCCTCTTGGCCTTTTTGCACGCCTGATTTATTATCCCGCAGCCATCGAGCTATCTTGACGCTGCCGCTTTTGTCTTTAGAGGTTGCCATTTTTTCATTGTTTTTGCATGAGCCTTTCCTTGGCAACACCGGCAGCTTTCTGCTGCAGCTGTAGTAGCTCCACAGGTGCAAAGCTGGCAAGGCTACACCATCCACTCCTGGATTTGTGTGCTACATTTCCATGCCTTCATTAAGGGCAATGCTGCCTGCCCAGTTGCCTCACGCCCTTCCTTGGAGCTTTCATCAGTGCAGCATGTACTTGGGGCAGGAATGACAGCAGATGATGTTGGGCACTGCCAACAAGAAGCTCCTGTCTTGAAGTGCATGATTTGTCTCCATTGCAGCGCAAAATTGCCTGAAGTTCTCTTGAAGGAGACTCGAGAATGCTATTGACGACTCGATCAGCCAAAAAGTCCACCGCCAGATGCACTCAGTTGCTATCGGGTCTTGTTACAGCGGCAGGCAGTACTCTAAACTGAATTTAAGTACTCTAACAGCAAGAACGGATGACCACAACTATAATACAAATCCCGTCCGTTCAGACAGTCATTGATCATGTCGCCACTACATAATGGTATAGGCAGGCCCCCCTCCACCTTCTGGGACTGTCCACTTGATGTTTTGCCCTGGATCTTTGATGTCGCAAGCCTGCAGTCAGTGTACTCAGCTTGTCATAAGGGCTCTGTAATAAGGCAAGGCAAGCATGATTTGGCCATGCCCACTCAGCAGTGCAAAGAGCCATGATTACAGGAGGCAGGCCAAGAGGGAACGACCTACCTTGCAATGGAGGCAATTTTGTGCGTTAATGTGAAGCTTGGCTGAACCTCGATCGTCGCTTTCGTATCTGCAAATGTACAAATGCTTCATGTTGGCCTTGCGAAAGGAAAGCCCTAATTGCCCCAATACCACACTAACCAGACAGCCTTTTCATAAGTATTCAATGCTGTGGATGCGGGTGATGCAGTTGACAAATACAGGTGAACTTTGCAACTTGACCTGAATATACAATTCTGGTTTGAGGTTAAGGCCACTGCCAGCTTACTCATACACCTTGGCTGGGCAATAGCGGGCTTCAGGTCCATCAAAGACTAGAAGGTTGTCAGTGATAGCATCTTTGACCTTCAGGTGACTCGGTTGATCTTCCGCATGATTTGTTCCACTTCTGAATTGGTCTCACATGCGAGCACACTTTGTCATGACCATGTTGACAATATTGGGTGCATGATGCCAGTGTTGAAAACACAACCTGCGCGCAAAGCAGCCTACAGTATTGCAACATCCTTTGCTTAACATCTCAGAAGCTCAATACAAGCAAAGTGACTGTTACTCAGTCAGAGTTGACATCCTTTTGTATGATCATCCACCTGTAGACAGACGTGAGGATGTCGAATGTAACCTTTCCATCTGGAGGTGGATACTCAATCATCTTTGATCTGGATTTTGGCTGCACAATGACGCAGGTATTGTTATACAATGGCATGTCAGAGATTGCAATGAGATGGCTCTTACAAGTAGACACTGAAACACTGCCAAAGTAATACTTGTCAGCTGGACAGCAAAAGAAGTGTGGTAACTATGTGCATCAATGTGCATAACAGATGTAAGAAGATAGTAACATGTAAGCTTCTGGACCAGGGACCTGATGTGCCATTGACCTGCAGAGGTTGATGATCCGGCTGACCATGTGTCAGAGTCCATGGGGACCGTCCGTGGGTTACGTACCTTCAAAGTAGCAATCATCCTCAGCCATGAGCCAAAGTCAGTCTATGATGAATCACAATATAAGGGGCTGCTAGGGCAGCAATGTGACTTCTGCGTATGACCACAATGATGCAGCCAGATATTTACGAAGGAGTATGAAGTTGCAACTGTGTTGTCAGTTATACCTATGATAATTTGATACAGTATTTTGATGGTAAAACAGATACTGCAGGAGTATGATGGAGGTGAGCATTGGTGGCGAGCACTGACTGTTCAATGGCTGCATTGATTATTCCAGGCACCAAGCCAAATTTGAAACCCTTGAGAGCAGGCAAAGAACCAATGCACAATAATAGGCACACAAGTTAGTATATTTGTAGTGACAGTATCCCTGTAGATGCTGTATGTTGCACTAACCCCAAGATATACATGTGTCAAACAGCTTAGTCACGACAATGACAGCAGAAGAGGAATTCTGAAACAGATGTTTGAGTGATCTAAGGTGGACCTAGAGCACCTTTCAGGGGTGATTAGGCAAAATCTGACTAGAGAAATGCTCACAGGGCGGAAGTTGCGAGCCTTTCGAAGCTCCTCCCAGATCCAGGACTGCTTCACAGCTTCAGTGTAGGCCAAGATTGCAGAAGGATCTCCTTTTTCAATAGCTTTGTGAGCAAACTCTGCCGCTAGCATTCCTGTCCAGCAATTAATTGGCGGTGTCAACATGAAAGAGAAACAACAAAAAGCTTATTGCAGTAATACATGAAGCAAGTAGAAGCCAGGTCTACAGGTGATGCAGCAAGAAAGCCGACTCGACCAATGTTGTTTACATAGTCTGTACTTTGTTTGATTGCTAAATGCATTGGAGTAGAGATGTGAGTAGTGCCTATATAGCCCAGGAATGGGCAGATTCCTGAGGTGTTGTACTAGATTAGAGGTAATGGTCACTAACTGGACTAAGAAGCTACAACCGCTTTCCTCAAATTTCTGCAGTACCTGACTTCATAGCTGTGTGGGTGCCCTTGATCTTGAGAACATTAAGAAATCCAGCGGCGTCGCCAAGGAGAGCTCCTCCAGGAAAGGCAAGCTCGGGCACAGACTAAGTATAAACATACAGCCAAAATGTCAACCCTTGAGTTGGTGGAAAGTAGCCCTGTAGCCAGTAGTGATGATTACATCCTGCTAAAGGGCAGAATTGTGTGCACGCCGAGCGAGAAGTTGTCAGCTTATGTGCGAGGTATCACTGGGATACTACGAGTGCAAGTTCATCAACATGAGTTGGACAACTGATCAATGCTACCTTCAGAAAATCCCGATGGTTCTCATGTATTAATCAGGCCATTCCTGACCCCTGACAGTATCAAGCTGGCAGAGGCAGCAGGTTGTGCAACCAACCTGGTAGCCTCCCTCATTGAGGCTCCTTGCACCGTATTGCACAACCTGTCCTCCGTCCAGCAAAGGCCGTATGAAGGGGTGTTGTTTCTACTTCTGAATATAGACAGTCACCCAACACTGAGCCAATCATTAGCTACTGAAATGGCGACTGTGCCTTTAGGAGGTCCCCCACCCCACAGCTTCGGCATTCTGAGGACAACAGCCGGGCATGCAAGCACTGGAAGCTACGGCGTTCATTGTGCAAGTCGTGGATGCTCCCTGACAATGACGGTCGAGCTCAAGCGTCTGCATGTTCAGCAAAACCGTACTAGCAGTGGCAATCAAGCACAGGGAAGAAACACATAAAAGTGCAGTAGATCAACAGTCATTATAAATCACCATTTAATATACCTCGATCGATTTACTTGCCTGAAATTCCTGGAAGGGGCTCATGTAAGGGTTCTTGTAGTCCAGAGCAGTAATCAGTCCCAAGGCAACCTTCCATGTGATGAGAGGCTAACTCAGCCCAAGGAGAGCACTTTGTTGGCACAGGAGTAAAGCTTGTCAGGCTTGGAGCTGACTTCCAAGCCTAAAGGTATGGCTAATCCATGCATCATACTACTGCATACTGTCAAAGCGATGCCAGATAATGCATGCCTGGCGATTGTCCAAGTGGTATATGAATGATCCCCCATATGTCTCGTTGTCGAGTGGATACCCCACTGTGTGCAGGACCTCTCCTGGGTGGTGCTTTGACTCTTCAACTTCCCAGACCTAAGAAAATGAGAACCATAGGCAAATGTATCAACTGCTGTGGTGATTGTTGCTCCGCGACAAGTCATAAAGTCCAAATTGTCAAGCTAAGGAACTGCCTGCAGCAGTTTCACTGCGGCATATACAGAAGGCACAATACTCCTAAGGAATAGGAATGAGATCTTGGCTAACCTCCTTGATGCCAAGGGCATATGTCTGGTGCTCTGCTTTTGACTTGGCTCGCAAGTCGTACTTCGCAATCAACGTCTGCCAGTTCAGGAGAACTTATTAAGGACGTAGCAAAATGGAATAGCACTTGTATAAAGGCCATCAGTAGCAAACATATGACTGAAAGCAGCAGGTTCGCACCTCACTAAGTGATCCTCTGCACCCTTCCCCAAAGAGAGTGACCTGGCCTGACAAATATCAAACTGCTCAATTTACCAGCCTATCCCCAAAAGCATATACAGGATCAATTGTCATGGCCTTGCGCGCTTTTCAACAGGAGCAAGGAACCAGCTAGGCCAGGTATCAAAAGTCAGTGATCACATTTGTTGTCCACTAAAAGGCACAGTGAATGTAAGTATTCCAAGTCCCTGTCATATGCCATGTCCCTGTCATCGCAGGTAGTAACAAACACAGTGCTTGATGTCCTCACCTCGGAGCTCCATCCCCTGCTGGAAGTTGGGCCCTAATGACCCATCTTTCCGCACACCAACATTGTTGGTAGCAATGCCGACAACTTTTGAATCTTGGTAGAGCACCTGCCATGTGCTGACATTGACTGATCATCGGTGTAACATGCACCAATGCCCTCAACTATCTCAAATACAGATACACGGGGAGGTCCAAATCCTTGTCAAGTGTGCAACTTCTGTTGAAAGGCCTCGCTCAGCTACTAATCATGCTCGGTTTGTCTTTCAGGTCACCCCTGCCCTGGACGATGTCACGGGTTTGCAATCTCAGACCGCCTGGTGGAGCCTTGGCGAATATTAGAGCGTACCTCACCAGCTGCGAACCCAGGAAAAATCTCAACGCCGAGTTCCTCTGCACGAGCTGCTAACCAACGCACCAGTTGGCTCAAGCTGAACCCCGCAACTTCCCTGCTCCATGCAAGTGTCAGTTGTACAAGAATCCCCCACCAGTCTGCTGATTCTGCTGATTCTGCAATGTAGGTATTGCCAGTGCCAACCTCTGCAGAGTTTGCAGAGTTCATGGAAAGACCAACAAAGAATCGCAGCATATTTGGCAGCTTAGTCTAAAGGCTTTGGGAAGATTTGCATGCCAGGCCTTGATACCAACCTGACAACATAATTGCCATCATATTTGAAGGGCGAGGGCAAGCGGAGGTGGTGCTTTTCCGTAAGTAGGTAGAAGCAATCACTGCTGACTGGTGTGCTCACAGGAGCCTGCATGAAGACTGAGTAGCTGTCAATGACTAGATGCTCCGCAACTAGCTCCATTCGCCATTGGCTTCCCAAACACATCTGCTGCACAAAGTCCTCCCCGTGCTCATTGGTACCTGCCTCTCTTTCCAGTCAGGAAGGAGCTCGTCCAGCGCCCGAGTCTCTAGAACATTCCCGGAGAGGATGTGCGCGCCTAATGATGACGGTGGCGAAGGCACACGTAATCATTAAATAAGTCGTGCACAGCAAGACAAGGGGAAGCCTGCGCATGCAATGTCTGAGTGATGACTAGTTTCGCAACTGAATGCCCAATTACTGTGAATGGAAGCTGACTATGCACCAAGAAGAATAGGAGATCTTCAAAAGTGGCAGTGGTTATGACACGCTAAGCCGAGAGGACAGAGGTGTTGCACTGCAAGCTGGTCCGCACCAACTTCAGCTCCCTTCTCGACGACGCATACGTTCAGGTCCGAGGACAGCTGCTTCAGGCGGATGGCGGCCGCCAGCCCCGAGGGCCCTGCCCCGACGATGACCACGTCGAAGTCCATGCTCTCTCTCGCCGGAAGGTCGCCGCTGCTCGTCGAGAGGCGTTGCCGAGAGACCAGCTCAGGAGGCGGCAGCCGCCGCGGCGGAGGCGCCTGCGGGAGCCCAGCCGGCGGCAGCGACGGCGGAGGCCCTCGCGGCTGCTGCTGCGGCAGCGGGAGCCATGGCGCGAGGGCGCGGGCGCGGAGCGGGCCGCGCGCCAAGCCGCGCCCGGCGGCCATGGCGGCCTTGGGGAGCTTCGGACTCTCCGGATACGTCCCCCCACTGCCAAAGCAGCCTTGTCAGCGGCGACCGATTGCCACGCTGCCGCGCCACGCTGGACGAGGATGTGGCGTAACCGCCCGGGTCACACCGGGTCGGTCGGCAAAGGTTCTGACCGCCGAGTCAGACCGCCGGGGTGTCGCTGCCACGGAGGCCCAGGCCGCCTGCACGGGCGGATGCGTATTTGCGTTCATTCTTTTTCGGGCTGGTTGTTCCAGCCCCTATTCTCAATGGGCGAGCACTTTCTTCTATTTGAGGGGGATGGTGCCAGCTGTCCATTTTTGGGCCGGGCCGGGGGTGGGTGGGGGGTTGGTCGGAATCCAGACCATCTCGGGAGGTGGTCTGGATTCCGACCGCCAGCGTGGCAAACGAGCGCGTTTCTCCCTTTAGCGCGCCCAAAAGGCGTCCTGGTCAGCGTCCAATGTGGCGCCTCCGTGGCGTGCTACCTCGACCGGGGGCGCGCGTTACAGGGCGCCGGTCATTGCAAACAACGCGCGACACGTACCCCACAGCGCGGCCGACCGCCGCGGTGTAACCGGGCCCTATGTCTCAAAGAGAGATAGACTCAAGTTCCGTGGCGGTTGAACGCGGGCTGCCGATGTCGAGGAAGATCGTTGACTAGTGAAGGAATTCGTGTAATCGAAGGCCAAAGTGGCCAAGTACAGAGCCAAGCACACCCGATGACGTACATTATCCTCTGCATATCGACCCGCTCAGTAATTACACGGGTCAACACATGAAGGTTGCTATCGATGCCCTCATACCAGCTGGCAGATCCCAAGCCCTTCTGCCACCAACTAAGTTCGCCAGCTTTCTGGTGCTTCCTGGAGATCACTGAGTGGCCGTCTGAAGTAGCAATGCAAGAGAAGCTATGTGAAAGGGGGGATGCCTGTGGAAGGAAGGGCTCAAATCACAATGGACAAGGTGCACTCACGCAGATAAGCAAAAGAAGCTTCTTTTGCTGAGTGGTTGGCCATTTTGTGTCAGGGCTTCACTGTACCCTGTCCATTCCCCTTGGGCTGGCCAACGCCTCCATTTAGCTTCGCTTGTGAGCCCCATCTTTCACTTTACTTTCACTGCCTGTACATTGTCTTGGCTCGGCTTGGCCTCACTTTCATCTCATGCGCACGCACCGCATCACCTCATTGGAAAAGCTTCGTCTTCTTTTCAAATGATTCCACGGAGGCGGTGGCTGTTAACGTCAGAATTAGGCCAGTTAGAGCAATGGGACAAGGTCCAGAGTGCCGGAGAACGCAGACACACAGCTTCTTTAGGAAGGGGCTTATCTTCAGGAGTTTCTTTTCTCTGAATGTCCCAGAGATGGGAGGCAGTGGGCGGTCTGTACGCCCACAGCCCAATGAGCCTGGACAAAGGTCAAGCATTCCAACAAGGGGGACCACAAGGGGGCGATGGCTGTCAACGGGCCCACAGTCACAAAATTCAGGCACGTGTTCCTTGTGCACAATGGCCACATTTGATGCGAAAGCGACAAGGCTTGGGACGTGTAATTAGCCCCGACAACGAAAGCACGAATTTCGCCGTCCTCTTTTCTAGCATTCATGTTAGATGATTACACCTTCGCACCAGCAATCTGCTGCTACTCCCCGCGTCAGCAGAGGTAATTGTCCATGCTGCCAGCCTGCTCGGCCTGCTGATCAGCCCTTCCCGAGCCTCAGCAAATAATGGCTAGCCCTGTTGCTGGTGGCCCCCTCTTGCTTGTGCTGCTCAACAAAGCCTGGTCACTCAAGGGCTCTGAGCTCTCTTTTCAAATGCCTATTTTCATCCTACTTTGGGGCTGGCCCTTCACGGCCACTGCCTCTTTTTGCTTGAGCTCATATCTCTCAGCTATCGAAGGGGGGCGGTGGCTGTGAAAGCCAGCTCAGGAAGAATCAAGGGCCAAAACAGCCGGAAAGCACAGGGCCGGAAAGCACTTTCTATGCAGCCATGCAAAGTTGCTTTGACGAATGGGCGCTCAATAAGCCCCAGCCCAGCACAAGTTGAAGTAGCAAACAGCCGGAAAGAGGCTGTTGAAAGCGAGAAGGCTAGCCCGAAAGCGTGAAGCCTTTCTAAAGGGGGGGCCTGTGAAAAAGAGAGAGTGAAAGAAGGAAAGAAGGAAGGCGCTTCCAGGAGAAGAAGTGGCACTCCCAATGGGGGCAAGGGCTGTGACAAGCCAGCCCGAAAAGAATTGACAAAGGGTCGAAGGGGCCTAATGACGGAGGGGCCTAAAGCCCTTAGCAGCTACGAAGGGGCCCGAAGATGCTATGTCAGAACGGGGGGAGGATGGAACACTCAGTAGTCACGAGTGAAGAGCCTCGAATTTGACAGACCAGCTGCCGGAAATCTATCCCCCTGACGAAGCCGGAGGCCGCTGCGAGAGCACGGCCACCAGGCAGATGGAAGGCGTGGGCCGTGGACCGCTGAAGGGAGGCATCGCATGCGATAGACTTGGGCCCACGAGCCAGCGGCGTTGAATTCAGCCGGCTCACCGCGCCTGCGGGACACGAGAGGGCGGTGGCTGTGACACGGCTAACCCTTAGAAAGATGGAAAGGTGAAAATCTCGTGTCTGAAACAAGCGAAGGCCAGATATGGCCAGATGGCAAATGAGGGATTGAAAGGTGATGTGGAAGGCCAGCCCGGGAAGGAGGGAAAAGATTGTGTGATGAGAAATGGAGGGCCTGTGTGGCCAGAAGGAGGGGGTAGGAAGAGATGCAGCCGAGCTCGTCTTCAGGAGGAAAACCTTCTTCGAGCAGAGGGCAATGGCTGTCATTGGCCAGCCTGGGAATGGAATGGGGAACAAAGTGCGAAGGGGCCAGGAAAACGGTAAAGCACACAGCGACTTCATTTTCTCCCAGTAAGAGATTGTGCGCCCTATTTGCCGTAGCTGTCGTAGCTGTCGTAGCTGCTTAGTTTCTCGGCGGAGTACCGCATTTCCAGCTTCGAGTTACTCGGACTTGCTGTTGCTCACCCGTGGGTAACTGAGCCTCCATCTGCATCGTCTCGTGTCCAGTTGAGTAGTTTTTTCTGTCCGGCACCATTTATGGCTTTTGACATTCGTTTTGGGCTGGCTTTGCCAGAAGAAAATGCTCGCTGATAGAAAAAGAATTACTTCGTGTATTTGAAACAAACGTAGGCCAAATGGCCAAGTACAAAGGCAAACACAGCTAAAGATTCACATATCCTACAGCAGATTGACCCGCTCAGTAACCACGGGTCAAAATATGAAAGGTCACTAATCGATGCATGAATCCTAGATGTCAGATACGAAGCCCTTCTGCCACCAACTAGAGCTCGCCCAGCTTTCTGGTGCAGGTCCTGAGCACGCTGCAAACAGGCCAAAACTCAACGTCGCAAAAACGACAGTTGTGCAGCTGGCAAGCCCATCTCAGCCGGAAACACATCTGCACGTCGTGTGTAGCCTAGATTGGCAATGTTTTGAAGAAGATTGTGGGAACGAGGACCCAGACAGCCAGAGCTATCAATTGCTGCTGGCAGGAGCTGATCGCATTGGGGGTAATCGGAGTAGTGCTGCATCTTTCGTTGTCCTGCACCGCCCACTGCGTGACCAGCGATGTGTGTCGATGCTGGACCTTTATACGCCTCCGTAACAACATATCGTCGACCAGGGCCCGTGGTCCTCCATCAGGTTGCACGCCCACAATGTCAAGTGTGCGGCAATTATAACGTCCCTGGGCGTCCATAGTGATAGGCATGATATTGTTGACTTCCACGACTCATAGAAAAACAATTTTGTGTGTTTTGAAATAAACGAGGGCCAAATGGCCAAGTACGAAGGCAAACACATCTGAAGACCTACATAACCTTCAGCAAATTGACCCGCTCAGTAACCACGGGTCAAAACTTAAAGGTCACTAACCGATGCCTGAATACTAGATGTCAGATATGAAGCCCTTCTGCCACCAACTAGAGCTCGCTCAGCTTTCTGGTGCAAAGCATTAGCCTGAGCACGCTGCAAACAGGCCGATACTCGTCGTTGCAAGAACGACAGATATGCAGCTGGCAAGCCCATCTCAGCTGGAAACACATCTGCACGACGTAATCCAAACTGGCAATATTCTGGAGAAGTGTGTGGAAGCGAGGACCCAGACAGTCAAAGATGTCGACTGCCGCTGGCAGGAGCTGATCGCATTGTGAAAAAAGAGGGGCTAGCAAAGCCAGCCCAGAAAAGAATGAACAATATCCAGAGGCCAAAAAGAACTCCGGCTCCTTCAGACCTTGTCCATTCGTTGTTCAAAAAATGGTGCCGAAAAGAAAAACTACACACCAATTCACGAAATGATGCAGATGGAAGCTCAGTATCCACGAGTGAGCAAGAGCAGCCCGTACTCTCTATGGGCTAGCAATCTCTTCTTTCCTTCTTCCATTTTTTCTTCACTAACTTGATCCACTGTGTTCTATAGAGCTTTCTCTGGTTCTCTGGTTCATTTCTTTTCTGGGCCGGCTTTACCAGCCCCTATGCTCAATGGGCGAGCCCTTTCTTCTTCTTTCTCTGCCTGAACAGTGTATTGGCTTGAATTGGCCTCCCTTTCATATCATGCGCCCAGCGCGCCTTCTCTCTTTCTCGGGGCCCTTCGAACTTTGTTCAATTTTATTTCTGGGCTGGCCTCTGACAGGCCCCTCTGGCTATTGACACCCATGGGGCGTTGGGCGCTCGGTTGCTCGAGCTGCTCAACCAGCTCGCCCGCCACGCCATCGCCCCCCGCTTCCAGGGGAGCCGGTGGACTTTCCTGCAGCCGGGTCGCTCACGCAGGTGTACCGCATGCGCGTGGCCGTCAGAAGAAAGCGCGGCCAGATTGACTGGTGGCTGGGAAAGGTCAGCCCAAAAGAATGGACAAGGCCGTCTCGCTGCAGAGGTCTATGGCCCGCGCGCTCCACCTGCGTGCCGGCAGAGCCCTCGCTGCTGCCTCTGGCTCTGGCCAGGGGACCCACTTCCAGGAGCCTAGCTCTTATGATCTGCGGCTGCTAAGCAGGGGTTACTGAGTGATTTGTAGCTGCTTTGTTTCTTTTTGTGCTTGGGGGTCAGGGGAAGCGCTGTTAAAGATTTCTCGTACTTTTATTCATTCCTTTTTGGGCTGGCTTTTCCAGCCCCTATCCTCAATGGGCGAGCCCTTTTTCTGACAGCCACCGCCCTCTACTGTATGCTTCCAGTAGAGGGCGGTGAATTGCCAGCCAGGCACAGAAAGAATGGACGGCAGGCCTCGCCATCATTGCGGCTCCGCCTGAGGCGGGGCTGCCGTGCCGCACGGGCCCGCACGTGGTTGGAGAAGGCGGGCGAGGCCGAGCTTCGGGCGAGTTGCAGCCATGGCGGGCACGCGCGGGAGCAGGCGCCCAAGTGGGGGCCGTTGGCTTCGGCCAGCCTGGCCACCGGCAGCGGCGCCTGTGCGGCACTGGGTAGGTGAGCCGGCGGGCGGATGGAACAGTGGGGAAGAAGCACTTCCCGCAACGGGGCCCGATGGCCACAAAAGCGCAGGAAGAAGCTCTGACAACAGGGACGCTTGATGGCCTTCAAGGCCAGTCCAATGGCCAGCCCCGGAGGGGCCGGCCCGCCATATTCGCGGCCGCGGAGGTGGGGGCCGTCTCACGAGGCCCTGGCGCGCTCCGGTCGAGCCGGGGCCAGCCGTGTCGCGCGGCAAGGAAGGAGCTCTTCCTTGTCCATTCTTTTTTTGGCCTGGCTTGTCCTGCCCCTATCCTTAATAAGCGAGCCCGTTCTTCTTTTCTTCTTCCGAGAGACGCAGGCAGACCCGGCAATGGCGGCCCCCTCTCCCCGGCTGCTTAGCAGGGGTTACTGAGTGTCTCGTAGCAGCTTTGTTCCTGTTACTTAGCGCTTCCCCTGGCCCCCTTCTCGTACTCTGTTCTTTCATTTTTCATTCTTTTGTTTGTGCTCACCCGTGGGTACTAATGTCATCTTAGGTACCTTAGATTAGGTCTCCGTATTATGTAGCATTGTTTAGTCTGCACTCGACTCTGCCTGAACAATGTATTGGCTTGAATTGGCCTCCCTTTCAATTCATGCGCCCCGCGCGCCTTCTCTCTTTCGGGCTGGTTGTTCCAGCCCCTATTCTCAATGGGCGAGCACTTTCTTCTCCCCGGCTGCACGCCTGGGCCCGGGCTTCCCCGCCACTCAGCGCCACGCCGGGAGGCGGCCCCGCGCGCCGCATGCCCGCCCTGCTCACGTCACACTGTTGCCTTAGCCACGCTCCCCTTGTAGCTCCACTTTTTGCGCACTAGCTTTTGCCTGAACAACGTACTGGCTTGGGATTGGCCACCCTTTCATTTCGAGAGAAGACGCGCGGAGCGCATGAAATGAAAGGCCAATTCAAGCCACTACAGTGTTCAGGAAGAGTCTTGTGCAAAATAAACAAGGCTACATGATACGGAGACCTAAACTGCTCCCCGCGCGCCTTCCCCCTGCTACAGGCCGCGACGCCCCCCAGCCGGCCCAGAACAGCTCTTGCTTAAGAGAGAAGGCGCGCGGTGCGCATGAAATTAAAGCGAGGCCAATTCAAGCCATTACATTGTTCAGGCAGAAAATGCAGAAAGTGCAAAGAATGCAGCGCAAAGAATGTGGCTACATGAAAAGGCAATGGCTATGAGAGGCCAGCCCAAAGCAATGTACAAGGACCGAAAGGGGCTGAAACCCGCAAAAAGCATGAAACATCTCCTGATGACTCCTGCGAATGGGCTGCTGGCATCCGACTCTTGGGCGTGAAAAGTTGCGCAGCTCGGGCTCGGTCTCCAACTCCACAGCATGCGCACCGCCTGACCCCACCCCCCCGCCGTCGCCAGCTCGTCGCCGTTGCGCGCGGCCACGTCGCACGCCCTGCGCCAGCGAGCGGGGCCCTAAATATATATTAGGGCTGGCCTTTCCCAGCCACCGCCCTCTCCTGGAATCGCCTTTCTCTCTATATATAGGCCCCCGTTGTCGCGGCTAGCCGGCCGACCCGGATGCGGGCCGGTCGCCCGCGGCGTGGCGCCAGCGCCGTCGGGCGAAGCCGATAATAAATAGGCGCATGCCGCCGGTGCCGGCGGCTGCCACAGTGGGGGCGAGCGGTGGGTGCGGGGAGCGGCTGGTTCTCAAAGTGGTGGAAGCGGCCGGGCGGCGCGGGCGGCTGTCGCGGAGCCCACTTCTACTGATTCAACGCGGCAGGCTCTCTCGCCCTGGTATACCGCTTGCGCCTATCCGTGAATTGTCAATGGTGCACGCGTTGCATCTGCGTGCCGGTCACGCTTTGGCTGCAGCCTCTGGCTATAGACAGGGAACCCCTTACCCAGACAGGGACTACTTTCTCTGACCTGCGGCTTCTCAACAAAACAAACGGCCCTTCCAAATAAGGCAGTGACTGTGAAAGGCCAGCCCGAAAAAGAATGAACAAATTCCAAAGGGCCGAAGGGCGCGCCAAGACTACAGCTGTACAAGAGACTACAGCAACATGGAATACTGAGCACCCCAGAGCTGCGTGAGTCGCTTTATTCTTTGGCGCTTTTCTGGCCCCTTCGAAGTTTGTTCATTCTTTTTCTGGGCTAACCAAGCACAGCCTCCGCCGTCTACTGGAAGAGTCTATCTCTCAACTGCGCGGCCGGGCTGGATGGCGACGCCTCACCGCGACGCCCCCGCCGTCTGCCGCGGGGAGCTTCCGGGCGCGCCATCTATTCCGGCGCGCGGCTGCCCATCTATTTTCCATACTCCAGACGGCGGCCCGGCTGCCGCGGCAAGTCTAATCCGGCGCTCGGCTGCCCATCTAATCTCCCTATTCCAGACGGCGGCACGGGGCCGCCGTTCCGGCGGCCGGCCCGGCGCCCCCTATTCCCGGTGCTGGTACCCCTCGCCCAACTGCCGCGGGTCCGAGACGGCGCGGCGCCGCCAAACAGCAATAGTAATATGTAGTATGTGTAGTATATAAGCTGCCTCTGGCTCTGGCCAGGGGACCCACTTCCAGGAGCCCAGCATCTCTGATCTGCGGCTGCTTAGCAGGGGTTACTGAGTGTCTCGTAGCAGCTTTGTTTCTGTTACTTAGCGCTTCCCCTGGCCCCCTTCTCGTACTCTGTTCATTCTTTTTCGGGCTGGTTGTTCCAGCCCCTATTCTCAATGGGCGAGCACTTT
>WELB01000111.1:262215-274455 GCA_009602725.1 Spirogloea muscicola
AACGCGGCCGAGGATGCCGCGGGCGCGGCCGGCAACGGCTGGCCGCACTGGCGGCCGCGGCCGCGGGCCAAGGTGGCGGGCCCCGTGAAGACGGTGGTGCTGGTGGTGATGGAGAACCGGGGGTTTGACCACATGCTGGGGTGGCTGCGCCGCGACCACCCCGCGCACCCGCCCGTCGACGGCCTCACCGGCGCCGAGTCCAACCCGCTCAACGCGTCGCTGCCCGGGTCGCCGCGCGTGCCCGTGCAGGACCTCGCCGAGTTCGTGGACCCGGACCCCGGCCACAGCTTCCAGGCCATCCGCGAGCAGGTGTTCGGCGGCAACTCGTCGCGCCACGTCGCGCAGAACCCGGCGCCCATGGACGGCTTCGTGCAGCAGGCGGAGAGCATGATCTCCGGCTTCGGGGCCCGCGTGATGAGCCAGTTCCGGCCCGCCGCCGTGCCCGTGCTGTCGGAGCTCGCCGCGCAGTTCGCCGTCGTGGACTCGTGGCACTCGAGCGTGCCGGCGTCGACGCAGCCCAACCGGCTGTTCATCCACAGCGCGACGTCGCACGGCGCCACCGGCAACCACGTCCCGGACCTCGTCCGCGGCTTCCCGCAGAAGACGCTGTACGACAGCCTGGAGGAGAGCGGCCTGTCGTGGGGCGTCTACTTCCAGAACATGCCCAGCGTGCTGTTCCTGCGCAGCCTGCGCCGCCCCAAGTACGCGCCGCGCTTCCACTCGTACGAGATGCTGCGCCTGCATGCGCGCCTCGGCCTGCTGCCCAACTACGTCGTGCTGGAGCCCGCGTACTTCGACATCGCCGGCCGCCCCGCCAACGACGACCACCCGTCGCACGACATCGCCGAGGGCCAGCGGTTCATGAAGGAGGTGTACGAGATGTTCCGCGCGTCCAAGCAGTGGCACGAGATGCTCCTCATCCTCACGTACGACGAGCACGGCGGCTTCTACGACCACGTGCCCACGCCCGTGCGCCACGTCCCCTCGCCCGACGGCATCGTCGGCCCCAAGCCCTGGCGCTTCAAGTTCGACCGCCTCGGCGTGCGCGTCCCCACTGTCCTCATCTCGCCCTGGATCGACGCCACTACCGGTAACTCGACACGCCGGCCTCTATGCACTTGCACTCCTCGCCGCTCAGTCCTCGCAGTGCTACAGTGCATAGGGCAGGTTTGCTGTGAGGCTAGTGTAATGGCTGCGAGGCAGTGCCAACGTGCCCTCTCCGCGCTGCTTGCTGCAGCGCGGTCGGCTGACCTGACAGGCACCACCTCCTTCTCTGCGCTGCAGTGGTGCACGAGGGCAGCAAGCCCACACCCCACTCCCACTTTGAGCACTCGTCCATCCCAGCCACCATCAAGAAGATCTTCAACCTCAACTCCGACTTCCTCACCGCACGAGATGCATGGGCGAGCACTTTTGAGGGCGCGCTCAACCGCAAGACACCCCGCACCGACTGTCCCAGTAAGCAGCCAAATCGCTTCAGGGTGCACCATTATTGACTGCCTGGTTCCTAGCATGTGATTTGCTCACGACAGCGACTTTGGATATCGGGAAGGGCAGCTGCTGAGTGCCTTGCATTTTGTTGCTCATGCATATCACATTGCAACCAATTTCGAGGTTTGCCAATGCACGGGGCACCAGAGCTGCCCGGCCATGCCACGAGTCAGACCTGAAAGCAGACCTATCGCGGGCATGTCTGTGCAGAGAAGATGCCCAGTCCTCCAAAAAGTCTGCGGCACGAGCCTGTGAATGAGGAACGTCTGCTCACAGAGTGGCAGCAGGAGCTGGTGATGCTGGCTGCAGCGCTCGTCGGCGACTCTGCAGCCTCCAATTTCCTTGAGGTGCCCAAGCGCATGACAGTGCGCCAGGGCAATGACTATGTCGAGAATGCCACGCGCCATTTCCTCGACGCCAGCCTGGCAGCCTTGAAGGTCATCCTCATTGCGCGTTGTGTTGCATGAATTTGCAATAAGCGTTATCTTCACTCAAATGGTATTATGACACCTGTTGTTGCACAGCCTTTGACTTCTCGCATGTGGTAATTGGCCTCATCGTAGCCAAATTCTCTGACATGAGTCTCAGTGGTTGAGCGTCAGGCACCTAGCACTCACTCTGCAGCTTGTGCAAGATGCAGGCTGGCAAGGACCCAGATCGTATTGTCCTACCCTCTCGCCTCAGGACATCGAGAAATGGGGGGGCGGGCTCCCACTTCTTGTGATGACTGTGACTGGCTCTCACCTTCCACAGAAGGATGGTAAGAGCCATTCTGTACCCTCACCACCTGACATTTCTTATACCTTGTATACACTCTACATTATAGTGCACTGGCAATCGCATCTACAATACACTTATTGTGAATAGTTTACAAGCTGTATCAATTATTGGGCGGTCAAACGCTTCTCAAGCAGATGACGAGCTAATCACACTGTCACCAACTATTTTTAAAGCTGCCAATGTGGTGAGGGCCCTCTGGGCACAAGCTCGAGATTACACTTCACAGTTCAGCTTCTGTGACACTGAAGTGCATCACCCTCAGTTTAAGATGTGATTGGTTCCAAGCAAAACTTAGAGCTATGCTGAACTTGGCAACACAAAGATGAGGCAAGTGGCACCCGAGCAGGATAAAGCGAGTTGCCAGCAAAAGACGATGTGGCTTTGCACAGCTGCATATTCGCAGCAACCAATGGAAACAATGGTGAGGGCCAGCATCCGTGGCACCAAGACTTGTCATCTCTATTCGGCAACGCATGCCTAAGGGACATCCGCAAGGTTCAGAGTTGGGGTTGCAAGACAACGCCATCTGTTGCGATAGCCGAGCCTTCATTGGCCTGAAGGTAAGCTGGACCAGGAGTGTTGAGGGAAGGGGTGCAGGACCAGGAACAGCGAGAATGACAACAGAGGTTGGTGAAAGTGTCAGGCAGGTGAGAGAAAATGGTACATGCCCACCAGATTTTGTCCAGCAGACGGGAGCTGGCCAGCCAGCTGAATTCTGTACACACATCTGCAGCAGGCACTAAGCCCTCAAGCGCTGGTTCTCACTTCCGCTTGTCGCGCCCATATGTGAATCCATTTGCAGCGCCACTGCCAAGTCGCGCAAAATTCACAATGAAACCATCGGTGAGGCTTCACTGGCATATCAACATTGCAGGCATGCCTCCCTATCGCATCTATCCACCCTAGTCCTACTATCAATTCGAGCTACCTTGGGAAGCAGTCCCTTCCCAGTGCTGACTATTTGGGTAGGCAGGATCTTGCATAGATTGAATTTAAGAAACACCCATAATTGATTTCGGCAAATACCCCAACACAAGATATTGCTCCATATGCTCTTCCCATGAGATACAAGGGCTGCATACCTGGGGTGTTCAAGGGCTTTGTCACCAGAAGCACTGGCGCGGGTGGGCAAAACAGGTGTGGATGTTGAGAGCATCCAAGCTTTGTGGTCAGCAAGGCGCTTGTCGCCAATGCTGCCGGAGCTCTTCCTCAGCGGCTGGCTGGCAGATTGGGAGGAGCGCCAAGGGGGCGGAGGCAATGAGCCCGGCCCAGGCCCCGGGCCGTCCACGTCCCTTTCCCTGTCTCGTTCTCCCTCCGAGCAGCGCTCCACTCCAGCCCCAGCAGGAGCAGCGTGCACATGCGAGGGAGCAGCCGACTGCACGGACGAACACTTACAGCTGGTCACAAGGGAGGCGCATCAGGAGCTCTACTGGGCTCTCGCTGCACCACACCAAGTATCACCGCCACCTGCTATTCATCACTGTACTTGCCTGGGAGGGCTCGCTTGCAGACCGCTGCTCCCGTCGCACCGGCCCCTCAGGGACGGCCTCGGGCATGTCCCTCAGTCTCTCTCTGTCCCAGCCGTGGTCTTTCTCAGTGCGGTGCTTGTGGGCATGCGAGTCGCGAGCTGCGTAATCAAGCCGAGCTCCATTCAGCCCCTCTGAAGATCTATCCCTTTGCCGCTCCCTCTCCCTCTCCCTCTCCCTCTCCCTCTCCTTCTCCATCTCCTTCTCTCTCTCCCTCTCCCTCTCCTTCTCCCTCTCCCTTGATTTACCTCCCTCACTTCCCTTCTCCCTCTCCTTCTCTCTCTCTCTTCCCCTCTCCCTCTCCCTCTCCCTCTCTCGCTCCCGCTCCCGCTCCCCCTCCGGCTCCCGCTCCCGCTCCCTCTCTCCCTCTTTGTCCTTCTCCCGCCCTCCCAGCTTTGCCTTCTCCTGCTCTATCCTGCGCAGGAGCTCATCGGCGTGCTTGACCCACAGTGCCTCGCGGTCTTTTCTGGGGAGGCTCAAGTATCGTCCATCGTCCTTGAGGAGCCTCTTTGCAGCCGACCACGACGACAGGACCCGCCGGCCCTTGGACTCCTCCGCCTTGGTGCTCTCCGCGTCCATCTTCTCAGTGAGCAGCTCCTTGTATGCGGCAACTTGAGCCTGCCAGAAGCACAGCCATGTGAAGGAAGACAAGCGTAGCAACTTGGCATGACAATGTCACTCTGGAGATGCAAAGAAAGCGTTCACATGTGCTTGTCCTACACATGGTTGGTGCTACCTATCCATCGGCCTTTCCTAGGGGTATAAAGGCTGCAGTCTCCTAAGAGGCCCTGCCCATCTTGCCAGCCACACTGTTATGCTCAATGCACTCGTGCAAGCTGACAATTGGTAGTGCTGGCTTTTGCTGCACCTTATGAAGCTCCACAACATGCTCGCGGAAAGCCTGCTCCCTTTCTGGGACCTCGAGCTCCAGAACTGCAAAGCGCTCATCCTTCTCCAGCCTGCTCCTGCATTCAGACCACGTGGCCTGCAGGAAGAAAGTGAATTGCACTCAGAATTGTAGGAGGCTCACGCAGACGCTTCATCTGCAATGCGGAAGGGCTCACCACCTAGAGCTAGATAATTACAGGTTCACTGGGTTTCGAGTGCAATGCTTCAAGGGCTTGACATTTCGTTTCCAGCACTAGGATGTGTTGGGGCCCACCTCGGAGTCCTTGACCTGCTCGACAAGGAGGATACGAAAAGCAGCCAGCGCCTCTTTTCGACGGGCTTTGGCCTTCTCACGTGCTGCCTCCGCCTCCTCCCTCTCCTTGCGCTTTCGCTCCTCTCGCTCTCTCTCCCGCTGCTTTTCCTGGACACAAGACGAGCACAACAGAGAAATTGAGTCGCGTCCACAGACACAGCAAGCTTGACTGGCCGGGGTTTTTAAGGAGTGTAGGGTTTTAGCCAGGCTTGCACTGTTGATACTAATCAACACTCAAAAGCTTACTTTCTGGCTTCCATGTAGTGATGAGACAAACCTCCTCATCACGCTTGGCCTTGGCAGCCCGCTCCGCCTCCTGCTCCGCTTGTCTCAGCTTGCGCACGTGGGCATCAAACAGAGACTCCCGATCCTCTCTTGCAACCGCAAGGTACCTTGCTTCATCCCGCAAGCCTTCCTTCACCTGTGACTCGCACAAGCATAACTCACATTTCACAATACATCCAGCACAACTGTGCTGTCACAGAGATAGTCATCTGCCTGGGTACAAGTACAAAGCTTAGATGTGCCAAAACAAGTATGAGCAATGGTGTTCTGAGACTGGCGCGACCTTGAGCCAGCGGCTATTGGCAGTGATGTCAGCCCGTTCTGCAAGCAGCGCCTTGAAGATTCCCGCAGCCTCCTCCCTCAGCACCCTCTGCCGCTCCTCTTCTGCCTTCCTCATGGGTGCAACTCTGCATGATCAGCAGTAGCTTGAATGAGCCCTAGCTTCTCACACACAATATATGGAGGACAAATTGAGGAGCTGTGGTGCTTGTGAACATACCGCTCCATGATCAGTGGATCCCGGTGCTCCTTATCAAGCGCGTCACAACGCGGGTCTTCGCCCCAACGACTGGCAAAAGTCTCCGGCGTCGTACTGTGATCAAGTTCCTGTAGAAGTGCAAGAAGCCTACTGCATGAGGCGTGGGAATGGGCATGCTGATCTTAGCAATACCCAGGTGGTTGGCAGTCTTAGAGTATCAGATCACATATAGTGAGTGACGCTCATTAGACCATGAGGATCTCAAGCTGTGACATTGCTAACCCACAGGGTTGAGATAGTGACGCACTTCAGCTACTTCCTCCAGCAGGTGCCGAAACCCCTCCGTGGCTTCCTTGAGGGCAGCGCGACGCTCCTTGCGCTCCTCCTCCGCCCGCGTCTTCACATACCGGTCGAAGATTGCTCGTCGCTCAGCTTGCGTTGGTATTGCCTGCACACAAGCAGCCTTGTTAGCGGAGAGAGCTTACCAAGATATCTGAAAAGGCAAGGAGACATGAAGGCAACAGGTCTTCTTCCATCAGTATGCAAGACTGAGATGTATCAAGCACTAAAGACCAACAGCGTAATTTTTGGAGAGTAGTAAAGGGTTAAGGAGAGCAGAGCATGATAATTATAAAAGCATACAACATGACGTGACGTGCCTTGAAGCGAGGGTCAAATATGATCTTTGGCAGCTCTCTATCCCACTTGGAGAATGGAGCCACGCCCTTCTCCTTCAGCATTTCCTGCAAAAGCGCATCAAGTGATGCACCACATGATCTTGAGGAGACGACCCTTTCAAGTCTCAGATAAATGAAAGGCTAGGATACGCTTACAAGTGCAGCGTAGTAAAATGGGTACTTGTGATAATGAGATTAGCACATAGTATTCTTGATAAGACGCTCGCAAGCTATGCATCTCATGATATAATATTGCTGGAGGGCCGCAACTGGCTGCATGGCCACCAGAAACAGCTGCCCACCTTGAAGTCCTCGGTCTTCTTCTCCTTGGCCGCCCTCTCACTCTCGCCGTCTGACGACGTATCTGAGTCACTGGCCTCCTCATTTTCAGCCTTCACACCCTGCTCTTCCTGTGCAGCTGACAGAATTTCAATGACTGGCGCCATGGTTGGGGCCCCGGCCTCCGGCGGCTTCGGTCCGAGTATGCCGCTAACTGGAGCAGCTCCAGGTGACGGTGTGCCAGAATCCTGCATAGAGAGCAAGAGTTGTTGTATTAGACTTCACATTGAGCACTGCAAAGTGGGACTCAAGCTCAGACGATCAGCTCGTCCATTCACAGAGCTCACCTTGAGCTTCTTCTTCACGAGGCTCAGAGGCGAGCCGAGGGAGGCCTTGTGGCCCACGGCCTCTCTCCCCCCCGTGCCAATGGCCGGCGTACTGAGCGCGAAGGCCCCGGGCTCCTTGCCCACCTTTGCCTCCTCCTCAGCCAGCCGCCGTCGCGAATCGGCAACCTCCTCTGGCACCTGCCAGCTGGTCGCCTGGTGCGATCCAATATTGTGGCGAGGAGTCAGACGTAGAAGTCACACATGGCTTGTTACACTAAGTCATGACTGGTTGGTGCAAGAGTTCCTGGAAGCACGTAAGTAGCCGCGCAAATTGATCAGCCATATGTAAGAAGTTAGTCTGAAAGACAGGCATTAATGAGTAATGGGTAATACTACCTGCGACTTTGTGTTGTAATAGTACTTCTTCTTATCGTCTGTGGTCACGAGTGCCCAGTCTGACTGTGGTATACGTTCCCTGTGACAAGTATTAAGTGTGCTGTGTTAGGACAACTGTCAGCTCTGTTACAGGATTATAAGTCACCAGCACAAGACAGCAGTGGCACTCAAGTTGCTTGACATGCTCAATGTAGACGATGCAGGAGCTGTCAAGGATTCATGAAGGACACTGCTGACTATGATGCGCGTGAGTAGCCTGGCCATGAGCCTCACCACGCAACCGGCGTCGGCTGCGAGCTCACCTTCTCTACCTGACCAGACAAGGACGACGAGCCTTGAGACAAGTTAGAAATGCCATGCTCATACTAAAGCTCGATATAATAGTCAGGATTCAGTGTTTGTGCCCACTTACCTTCATCAAGCACAAGCTTCAAGAGAGGAGCCCTAGCTCGTCAAGGTCAGGGCACAGTTGTGATGCTTGGTCAAACAGAATGTGAACTGACAGATGGCATGTTCGTGACTGTTGGTAGACTCTCAGAAGCCCACCTCTCCTGTAAAGCCTGGCGGACGCTCGTACGTCGACTTGTTGGTGAGGGTGTTGTAGAAGTAGAGAATGCCATCACCCGACTTGTGCGCAGTCCACGAAGCGGCCTCCTCGTCTCTCGCCTGGGCCCTCTGGTCCCCCTTCACAGCCTCCGCCGGCCTCTTAGGGACGGGCAAGGGACTCATTGCCTGCATCCCAGCCGACACGCCGAGTCCCAGGGGAAGGGGGTGCGGGAGCGGACCGGCTCGTGGGGCTGAGGGCGGCCCACCGCCGGGAGGCGGCACAAGCGGAGACGGCGACGGCGCTGTGCCAGGCGGCGAAAAGAAGGGCCTTGGGTACGACGGCGCTCCCGAGTGGAAGGGGAGGGGTGCAGCAGGGTACCCAGCGTTGGAGCTTGGCGTGGGGCGTCCGAAGCCAGGACGGGCTGCGCTAGGGGCAGCGGCGGACGGCGGCGGGGGCCTGTTGAAGAATGGCCTGCTTGGCGAGATTTGGGCCGGTGGGTAGGGTGATGGGGAGAGGAAGCTCGGCGGCGGCGGCCCTGGCGGCGGAGGCAACCTCGAGTCGATGCCGGCCGGCGGCCTGGGCTGGTGCACCATCCGCCAGGGCGCAGGGCCGGGCGGCAGCTGCCGGAAGTGGTGCGCCCCACTCGCGAGTGCCTGCAGTGCACGAAAGAGCAGTTAGGAAGCCTTTCGTGTAATTGTAATGAATCAAGGCTAAATTGGCCAAGCACAGAGGCAAGCACATCTGATGACATACGTTACTCAATGCACTTGAAAACCTGCTCAGTAACCACGACTCAAGACATGAGATCAAAGGGTTTATGGTTTAGTATTTCAAAGTGTGAGGGTCAAGGCATGCTGTTGCTATAAAATAAGTTAGCACTACACTGCAGATCGCAGCTAGGCTGGCCTGGGGATAAGGTCAATGTCAGTCCAAGGGTGCAGGGTTCAAGTCGGACTCAGCAAGCGTGGACGATGTATACCGGAGGCCCCATGTGACTCCGTGATGGCCCTCCAAGGCTCTGCTGCTGCTGCTGCTGCTGCTGCTGCTGCTGCTGCTGCTGCAGATGACTGCCTCCATGAAGCGGCGGCAGGTCCAACATGCCGCCGCCGGCGGACGGCCGGTCGGGCGCGGAGGGGGGCGGCGAAAAGGGCAGGGCGTAGCCGGCCGGCTGCGGCTGCAGCGGCGTCGCCATGGCGCGTCGGCCGGGGCAGCACAGCCGGCTCAAGATGCTCAGGCGCCGCTTTGAAGCTCGCTCATGGCCTCGCCGCTAGCACAAGCGAGCATTCCACAGGTCTAGCGCGCCAAAGGGCCTGCGCCAGCAGAGGTACGTCGGTAGCAGGCTGCTGTCAGCTGACGAGAAGCAGAGGTAGCGGCGAGAAGGCGCAGCAGGCGGCCGCGGCGGCGGCGGCCGTGCCGAGCTTGCATCAGCAGGCCCAGCGGCGGAGGAGGCGGAAGGGCGCAGCTGGCGCGCACCCGCCGTCACCATGGCGCGCTGGCCCGTCCCTGGCGCCGTGCCTACGCGAGCACCCCGCCTCGGCAGGGCCGGCGGCTGGCGGGGCTCCCGCGGCCATCGCAGTCGGCGGCTCCCTCACGCGATGCTTCGGCGGAAGGCCCCCGGCAGCCTCGCGCAGGAGCGCCGCCACCCGAGCATCCTAGCGCAGGCTCCTGCGCTCCGCAGCTGGCGGCGACGGCGGCGGCGGCGGCGGGGGCGGCGGCGAAGGCTGCGGCGGCGGCGGGAAGGCCCTGAGACGGCGCGGGGGCAGCGGCAATGGCGGGCCTGGGAGTGCCGAAGAGCAAACCAAGCCACGTGAGCCGCATTAGCCAGCGCGGCTACTGCGGTTTGTGGTCTAATACTACTTGATCTTCGGACCTATGCTGTGCCTTCGAAGGGGTGGGGGGCGCTGGTGCGATGTCCAGCTCAGTATTAGCGGGCTTAACCGGGTTGGCCGCAGTCAACCCTGTCCACGCCGGGTCCGGGGTTTAAGCCGCAGCTCCGACTTCCCCAAAACCCCTCTATGCATCCGGCTGGCTGTTACAGCCACTTGTATGAGTAACACCATCAGCCGCACTCTTTGCCGCCGCCGATGCCGCGAAGGCCCGAGGCGACTGCCCCTGCGAGGCCCTCTTGTCGAGGCTTGACTGCGGCCGGGAAAGCCGGCGGAGAAGGCGGGCGGCGTGGCGCCGGGTGTGCGCACCGGTGGCCGCTTGCTTGCGCCACCCAAGGCCGATAGCTTCTCACCTTGGCATTGAGCAGTAGGGCCCAGGTGGACAGGAGCGAGCAGCCCCTGCTTTGTACCACCAGCGGCCCCACTCACTAAGGCCATCACAGTGGAATGGTTGTGCATTGCTCAACGAGCAGGCTGCTTCGCTAGGCATGCTGGCTGCTCAGAGCCGGCAGGTGGGAGCATAGAAGGCCACCAGTGTCCATCCACTATCCACATCCAGGAGGAAGCTAGTGTAGCCAGTGAGAAAGTGAGATTTACATGCGTGTGACTTAACGGGCTTGCTTGTCGCCTTTTTCCATGGGCCTTGATGGAGGGGCCCTGCCAGCTGTGCGTGCTTACGACAAGGGAAGGTTGCCTGTGGCGCAGTTTAATTGCATCACCCAGTTGTCACGGTGGTGCTGGACTCTATGGGCTACCAGGCTGCTGACTGAGATGACGGGCGGTCAACAATAGTATACAGTCTTCCGCATAGAAGCTGTGTCTTGGATTCTGTCATAGGAGCTGTGTCTTGGGGCAGCAAGAAACAAGCCACTGTCACACTCTCTTCCAACGAGGCCAAGTACTTTCAGCAATGCAAGCCGTCAAGGGGGGAATCTGGCATTTAAGTTCACATTTGACATCAGTCTTTGTCAACCTCCAACAACAACACATTTCCACTGGTTCACAGGGCAGAATGTAGTGTCAGCAATTTACCAAGGGTGACTACGACTTAGGGGATGTACAGCTATATCAAATAAGGAGATGGATGACTACACCCATGCGTACATCAACAATCTGCAGGAGTTGCAGAAGTTCTATTTCCAACTGCCAAACTACTTCTTGAAGGTATTGCAGAGGCTTGCACTGCTTTGTCTGCTGTCATCATCACAGACCCAACTTCTACTGCTCATCAGCCTGCTGAAGCGGAATGCCATGCTTTTGAAAAGACAGAGCATGTGGGGAAAAGCTTGCGACATGATATGCTAAACAATAGATGCTGCATGCCTGTACTATTTTAAGTGGGACTTCAGAGGCCCATTACTTGCAGAAGCACCCTTATCAGAAGGAAAAGTCTGCCGCACAAAAGGCGTCAACGTCAGCTCAGCCTGCTGATGTACGGAGTGCCAGACATGACCAATAAGTACAGCAGATTGCAGAGTTGACAAAGTAAGGTCAGTTGCAATTTCCCATATCTGATTCACAGGAAATTTAAGACTACTGTCCTGAAAGGCACCACAATTAGGACCCCAAAGATACGGGCAGTTGTGATGCCAACCACTTTCCTGTTACTGCAACTAATGCCACAAACTTGCTCACGCCATTTGATTCACATAAGGAGATGCTCAGGCACAGCAGAGATCAGGACAAGTAATGGCCTTGCTGTGCGTGTAGCTATAGCCACCTCGTGAGTGCCATTGGTGTCTCAACAGTGCAAAAGGCGGCTGAATGACGACTGAAGTACCCAGGAGTAAGCACAAACAGAATGAACAGGTTAACTTGGAGAGTCGGAGCACCGCCCCATAAGCAGCGGCCTGGCATAGAGCGCGCCCAGCACGCTGATGAATAGCCAACGCTTGGGAGCGCTGCAAACTTAGTGAAAGTGGATGCAACTAATGCCTGTTAATGCTGGTGTGCCCCAAGCTGCCCCCCCAACTGCGATGACGCGCATCAAGCAACCTGTCAAACGCTGGAGGAGGGAGAGAAGGCGCGCGGGGCGCATGAATTGAAAGGGAGGCCAATTCAAGCCAATACATTGTTCAGGCAGAGTCGAGTGCAGACTAAACAATGCTACATAATACGGAGACCTAATCTAAGGTACCTAAGATGACATTAGTACCCACGGGTGAGCACAAACAAATCTGACAAGCTAACTTGGGGAGCTGGAGCGCCGCCACGAAAGCCGGAGGCCTGACTTAGAGCGCGCCCTGCACGTTGATGAAGAGTCAATGCTTGCGAGCGCTGCAAACTAAGCGAGAGCCGCATTCTATAATATGCAACTAAGGCCTGCGGAATGCTGGAGTGGCCCAAGCTGCCCCCCCGACTTCGACGA
>WELB01000111.1:281670-292715 GCA_009602725.1 Spirogloea muscicola
GGTGCCTTTGGGTCTGGTGTCCTGCTACCGTATGCGACTGTCTATGTCCCTGCAGCGCTCCCAAGCGCTTGCTTTGCACCGCCGCGCTGGTCGCGCCCTTGCAGCAGCCTCTGGCTTGCGCAGCGGGGTTGCTCTTCCTCCCCTCAGCTCATCTGACTTCCTACTGCTGACACGGGGGTATTGAGGGCGCCCTGTCTGCCTAGCCTTTGGCTCCGTCATGAACACCTGTATGCATCTGGCTGGCATTTCACAGCCGATTCTGTCATATCAGCAGCCGCTTTCTTCTCCTCCCCCTCCCCTCCCCATACGGAGGTCCGGCTCCCGTTCTCTGCAGGCATTATTCGTCAGCCCGAGGCCGCCGCAGTCGCCGCCGCCGCCGCCGCCGCCGCCGCCGCCGCGCTGCGCCAAGGTCAGGCTCACCGCTCTGGCCCCCTCCCTCGCCTCTCATGACCGCCGCGCGGTCGCGTCGCTGCGCGATATCCGCCGGTGCGCATTCTCGCCGGGTCATGTTGGTCTGCGGAGAAGTCAATGACCCCTGCACCTCGCGGCCACATTGACCGTCCGGGGACGCGGATGTCCATTGCGCCAGCTCCTCGGCGCTGCGGTGCATGGCCTGACGGCGTGGTTCGGTCCTGTGGCAGATGTACAACCCGATTTTATAACACCCGCTCCCTCTTGGGGGAAGCTGAGGGCCCCTGGAAGTCTATCTCAAAACTTCACACAGGAAGTACATCTGTGAACGGCCGGCGGCCATCACGCACCTGCCTTTGCAGCTGCCAGGATGGGGGACGTTGAGAAGCAAAAGTCTGTCATTGAGAAATTCGCCAAGAGCCGGCCACTGTCACGCAGCGGCAGGGACTCGCTGGAGAGGGTGATGAGGACGAGCAACCAAGCTAGTACTGCTACGCAGGTCTAAAGCCCTGTCCTAGCGTTACCACGTGCTTATGATCACCATTGCACTGGGGGATATTATACTGCGCCGCCTAGGCTATGGGGACTGGCATCTCTGTCACATGCACACACAGAGTGCATTAGTTGGCCATCTGAGTGGTCCTCAAAGGAAGTGCTCTCTCCTTCATGCATGCCCTCACTCTTTGGACCTTAATTCAAATCGACAGTGGGGTCAATGTCCCTGTCCATTTCACCGCAGACCTTGTCCTGGGCGGCAACTCTTCTCCTAGCCTATCAGACAACTGGTAAGGGCGTCTCTTGTCCCCCTATTTGCATCACACTCTATGAATGCCTCAATTGGTCACATCTTTGCTAGATTGACTCACTTTATAGTGCCTATGCTCTTATTTCTTACTTTTTTAAGATTAGAGATCGAGAGATGTTGTAATAGGAACTTTTTTTGTCTGCTGCTTGGTTGGAAGGTGTGGTGTACGGAGACATTGGCACCAGTCCTCTCTATGTGTATGCCACCGCATTCTCAGATGGCCTGGATTACCCCGGGTACAAAAAGGATCTGATAGGCGCAACATCCATCATCATCTGGAGCCTGACGTTGAGCCCTCTAGTGAAGTATCTGCTGGTTGTCCTATACTGCAATGATAACGGAGAAGGTCAGCTGCAGTCAATTACTCCAGCTGTGCACTTTCTGGCCATGTGAGCAGTCATGCATGTTAGTCCCATATCAATTTGTACAGATGTTATGTTGATGTGTAGGCAAGGTTGCAGTCCTCCAGAGTCTTTGCCCTCCTTAAGGAAGAATCTGTTACTTCTCCATCAGGTGGCACGTTTGCTCTTTACTCTGTAATGTGCCGTCATCTGAGGATTAGCAAATTGCCTACAAAACAGCGGGATGATCAGAACCTATCGAAGTACAGCATTGAAAATTCACGAAGGAGGTGAGAGCCTGCTGTGATCCAATTTACACAGTTACCAGGTGTGCAAGAACTAAGACAATTGCAACCAATGCTACTCTACCGTTACTGGTAGACATTCGAGCATGCTGTGAGGGACTCATTGCGCTGATTTCATGCGTGTGATGAATGTTTCAGTCAATTTGTGCTGTGGTTGCAAGGGTACTGTGTAAAGAGGTTCAGTTGAGGACAACTGACTCTCTCTGCACCCTGATTGTACAGCACAAAAGTGGGAGATGCCCTGAAAAGTGTCCTGGAAAACTCAAAGTGGACGCACAGTGTCATCCTCATTATTGTGCTGACTGCCACAAGCATGGTGATTGGCGACGGAGTCCTTACTCCAGCACAGTCAGGTCAGCACAATCCTAATCGTGCAGGAAACTCCGGCAAAAGCAATCTGATGACGAATTGCACTTTCACCTCTTCTGCTCCGAGATCATATGCTGATAGACTACTGATCTGTATTTTGCAGTACTCTCGGCAATTGGAGGCATCCAAGTGTCAGACCCGAGCTTGAGCCAGGGTCAGGCAGCAATATTTTGTGCCTGAAATTGTCGTAGACTTCATCATCAGGCAGCTCACATTCTTACACTGGCATCCTTTACTGTGTGTGACATATTCCTCATCGTGAAATTGACTTGGATTTTCCATACATGCTGATGCAGATGTTGTCATTGGGGTCACCTGTGCCGTCCTTGTCCTCCTCTTTGTGGGCCAGAAGTACGGGACATCAAAAGTTGGCTTTACCTTTGCGCCAATTTGTGTGGTGTGGTTTGTGGCCATATTCATCCTTGGCATCTATAATCTCTTTCACTACAATGGCTGGGGGATCCTCAGGGTGAGTTGCCAGTTTATCGGCTTGTAGATACTTTTTTGAGCAGCTATACATGCAGTCCTACTGCCTTTAGGGATGTGCTTTTGCCTGTTCTATGCCTGATCTCCTCGCTGCCAAATTTGGTGCAGTCCTTCTCACCTCACTATGGTATACAGTTTCTAATTGAGAATGAGAAGCAAGGGTGGGTACAGCTGGGAGGACTGTTTCTTACCATTACTGGTACACTACGCATTCTTTCAGAAATTTGAAGCATAGTGTCAGCAGTAACTGGGGTTCAATTATTGCTTGCAGATTTTATATGCCAAGCTTGCTACTGGACTTTAAGTCATCTTACCGCTATGTGCTATTTTTTATGTGCAGGAACTGAAGCTATGTTTGCTGACCTCGGCCACTTCAGCCCAGCTGCTATCCAGGTCGTTTGGACCAAACGTCACTACTTGCATGTCAAACTTGTGAATTGCGTGAAATCACAATGATCGATGACGTTGTCCGTCATGCACTGTGTGCTGACATTATTCTGGCGACTAAGCGTTGCCTAGTATTTGTGATGTAGATTGCATTTAGTTTCTTCGTGTATCCATGCCTACTTGTACAGTACCTGGGACAAGCTGCATATTTGACAGAGCATCCAGAGCACGTGTCTCAGACTTTCTACAAATCTATTCCATGTAAGTTTCCCAGTAGTATGTGAGACTCCCGTAGGAAGAACCTGATGTGTTACAATCCACAGACTTTCTGTTATCTGGGATTGGCCTTTAAGAACTATATGCTGTCAATGTATGTCCCTAATACAGAGTTACTAAGAGTGGTAAAAGAGGCACGAAGGTGTCTTCTTCAGATTTGGACAACCCTCCTGACTCTTGACGTGTCTATGCAGCTCCTGTGTACTGGCCAGTCTTTGTTGTTGCAACTGCTGCCGCAGCTATTGCGAGCCAAGCCATGATTACAGCAAGCTATTCCATTGTGAATCAATCTATGGCTCTTGGTTGCTTCCCTCGGGTCAAAGTGCAGCACACCTCCGACAAGATCAAAGGCCAAATATATATACCTGAGGTTGGCTCTCATATGCAAAACACATGAAATGCCGTATGCATTGATCTCCAAACACAGATGCAAATGGCTGGATAGCCTTGCGCATGTTCCGTTCTTTCCAAATCTTTCTACAGAGCACCTGACGATTGTGGCTTCCTTTTCGCAGTTGAATTGGCTGCTAATGATCATTTGTATAATAGTTGTGGTGGGACTGAGGAATACCACCAATATTGGCCATGCTTATGGTATAGCGCCTGCATAATGCTAGAAGACACTGCAACAGATCACTGTCACCTTTTAGGTCTTGTCATGTTTGAGCAAGAGGCTTCGTGCTTGAAGTTGGTCACTCATGTCAGCTTGTGTGACCTTATGCTCCTAACGCAGTCTAGCCTGGCCGTTTGTAGGCATTGCTGTCTGCTCTGTCATGGTGATCACGACAATCTTGGTGACCATCATCCACGTGACCATCAAACGGTCTAGCATCCTCTTCTGGCTGCCGTTCTTCCTCTTCTTCTTTGCGTTCGAGGGAGTGTACTTGTCCTCCAATCTCTACAAGTTCCCCTCATATGGTTGGGTTCCTGTTGCAATCACTGGAGGTCAGTATATTTGCATCTTCTGTATTTATTGAAGGTTCAACCATTCCAGGTTGCATATCTTGCTTCTGTTCTAAAGTACAGTGCTAGATGCTTGATGATTTTGTGGCTGTCTGAGCTGGTTATGTTGTCTGCAGTATCTGACTGCGAAATCTGACTCACATCTTGATTGTCTTCAGTCTTCCTCTCGATCATGTACATCTGGCACTATGGAACCCTCAAGAAGTACGAATTCAATCTTGAGAACAAGCTGTCGCTTGGGTGGGTGCTATCCATGGCCAATGCCAAGCAAGTCACCCGTGTACCAGGTAAACCAAAGAGAATTAACAGGTCGCAAACTTGCAGAGTGAGAATGAGCTATATGGCGTGACTCGTGAGCCTGCCCGCTCATCTCTGTGTGACGGCGATAGAGCATGCCTCTATTTCTCATGCCTAAGTACTGTCACTTGTGCAGGTGTTGGCATTTTCTACAGTGAGCTCATTACAGGCATACCTGCCATTTTCTCCCACTTCATTGCAAGCATGCCAGCCATTCACGAGGTTGTTGTCTTCCTTGCTGTAAAGCACGTTGAAGTCCCGTATGTGGACCAGGCAGAAAGATTTTTCATTCGCAGGCTTGGGCCCCGCAAGTCGCGAATGTTCCGCTGTGTTGTCAGGTACGTATGTCCACTCTCCTTTGAGTTCACACATCTGCAGATCTGCAGCTTGACATGCAAGCACTTCATGAGTTGTTCTTGCACGTTGCTTCTGAGTACTTTTCCTATCCAGAGCATTAATGACCTAGTAGTCTTCTGCAGGTATGGTTATGCAGATATTGGAAGGAAGGAGCAGTCAAGCATGGTAGATGGCTTATTTGACGCATTACGCATGTACATCCAGACAGAGGACTTCGGACAGGAAGTTGTTTTCGCATCCAATGAAACTTCCCCAGACGTGCAACCAATGGTTGATGTCGACATTAAAGCAGTGAGCAATCTTGCTGATCTCTCTTGCCAGCTCTATGTGACATGTAGCATCTCCTAATCCATGCGCCCATGCACCTTATCAATTCTACTTCTATCTATCAGCAGATTTCCTAAGGTTCCGTTTGGCTGATTGTGAGGTGCAGCTGAAGCCCGATACATCTGTGTCTCTGACATCGGTGAAGACAACAAGCGATGTTGCAGCAACATCGCAGCAGGCAACTACTAGTCAACCAAGGATCACTGCACAGGGCTCTGTAATAGAATGTGAAGGCCAGGAGGACTACAAGCTGCTGCAGCAGCACGAGTTGGAGTTCCTGCAGATTGCTCGCGAGATGGGTGTTGTCCACCTCGTTGGCCGCTCCCACATGCGAGCCAGGTCAATATCTTCTTCCACCTTGATTGCATGACTTTCTTCGTTCTAATTCGCAACGAGCGTGGAACGTGCTCATGCTTACTAAGATAGGCTGCTTTGCTAGTGGTAAAGTACATAGTAATAGACTCCTTCTGAGATCACCCTATCCTTAATGATGCAAAGCTGCTATGTTGTCATCGTCTGCAGGAGTGGCTCCAGCCTCGTCAAGCGCATAATGGTCAACTATGGCTATGTCTTTCTGCGCCAGAATTCCAGGGAGAGCACCAGTGTCCTTAATATCCCGTCAGACAGCCTGCTGGAGGTTGGCATGATCATTGACATCTGAGTCTATCCAGAAATTATGAAAGTTGCGGAAAAGCAGATGGTCGGGATCCTACATAGTCCTTGCCCCAATTTTCCCTGCGAACTTAGTTTGGGGCGTTTTCCTACGGATTGTATTAGCACACAGGTTGTATTCTTGTTCAATTGCTTCCTCCAACAATCCCTGGGTCACTGTTACCCAGTAGCTGTGTTGCTAGAAAGGACAGATAAACTAAAGTCCACATCATTCTCTTACGGGTTTGTTGCTTGCACTTGCCAAAGCTTCTGAACACAGTGGAAGTCCTGATAGCAAGAATCCGTTGTTCAGTCTATGCTATATGGTGGTCAAGGGGAGGAGCCTGGGCATTGAGATATTGAATAGCACTGTACACTGCACTGACTATCAATCGAGTTCTGAAAAGGTTGACAAAAGGTTCCAGCTGTGGATTGCCTTGTCACGGTCATGTCACTGCTGCATGTCGAGTGGCCTTAACCAGCCAATGACAACTTTGCAACCTTGCATCGGGATAGGTCCTACATATGGCAAGTCACCCTTGCCATGGTATGTACCAGTCCTCTGTTCAGACTGCCAAATTCACAAGGCAGCAAGTGGGTACTGTGCCTGCATCAGTTCCGTCATTGCTACTTTTGTATACTGTGGTAGAGCTCTACTTTGTAGTCTCTCTCCTTGCAATCAAGATTGCAGCGAGACCAAGATATGGCACGCACCCAACTCGCCTCCATAACCGCTGATCATTTGCTGCCGGCAGCGATTCAATGAAGTCCAACACGAGCCAGGCCTGGAAAAGGCTGTAGAGGACCAGATCCCATATGAAGGCATAAGCGACCCGGTCTGTTGCAAGATACTCCAAGAAGTATGACAGTCTCTCGGCGGGGCCTCCAAATTGCTCTGAGGACCGGAGGAAGATAGCCCAGGTGACTGAGATAATGCCAATGACTCCTCCCACAAGGCCGATTGTTGTAGATTGCGAGGCTACTGCTTGGCCGAGGGCGACAAGCGGTGACACACTCTCGGACTGGCTTGCAGGCTCAGGTTTGTTGAGCCTCAGTGCCATGTATGGAATGAGGAACACTGCAAGAAAGTCAAGTACAGCCATTGTCATTCGAAGGCACGTACATGTGGAAATAATAGTTAGCTTTGCAATTGTCAACATTAGACAGGCTACTTGCAGCGTTACTAATAAGTTAGACTCTGCACAAGCTGCAGGCGAGGGGCTAGCGGAAGAGCCTGCGTGGTGTAGGCATCATACGGTTTGTGAGGAACATCTGGCCGATCCACAGGGACTGCGTTAGACCTCTCGATGCCCCTCTCCTCTTGTCCTTGAAGATCAGCGGCCCGAACATGAGGCTCCAAGCATTCACAAAGTTGAAGAGGCCCTCATCAACCTGCAGAAATAACATGCAGCACATCTGGATTGGTTAAGCTGCCAGGCCACCTTATCTCCTTCTTCTGAAACATTTGTCCTACAACGAGACACGCAACGGGATGCACAGTTGCTTGGAACATGACATACCAACACTGCCCCCCATTACACAGGTCTACAGAAGATTAGTATATTCCGGTTGCTCGTCAATTGTAAGCCAGCCAAACAAGACGGATGCTTTGACTCGCTTCATTCAAAAGCGAGCCACCGGCCTCGGCACCCGCGTGTCCACAGCAGCAAGTGATTTGCTGCAGTGAAGCCAGGGTTGCCAGGCTAGAGCGTTTGAGTGTGAATGAAGGACGCACCGGATGAAGAACTGGAGCCTCCAGGGCGTGCAACCCCACTGCAACAGGCGAGGGCTCACTGATCAAGACGTGGCATCACTCCTTGCCAATAAGCAGGTAATCAGATCAGAATTTGCCTTGAAGGAAGGGGCCAAAGAGAGCCGTTGCTGACACGCAATGGGCTTGCTACTTGCAACTTACCCCAGTTGGCGGCCGGGAGGACAAAGAAGAAGTTGAGCGACAGGCCCTTGAGGCTGTCGATTGTCTCGGGCGTCGTGGCCCATGCGGGGTTGCCCTGCAAGTGGGGGGCTGCGACTGGGCCTCAGGTGGGCCGCCGAAGACTCAGCATGGAGGCCTCTTGCAGCACCCGCGTCCAACGACACATGACTTGAGGTTTGATACGGCCGACTGAGATCTTAGGGCAGTGGTGCAGGTGCACTGAACTGGCGCGTACGGAAGGACAAGGAGCCAGAGCGTGTAGACGCCAAGCAGCGCCCACAGCCCAGCTTGTACTGCGGGCGCTGGCAACCAAGGCCGCGGCGGCGGTGCGCAGTGGAGCTCGTCCTTGGGAAAGGGATCCTGCGGATACTACAAGGACTTGCACAAATGGCTCACAGCAGGTTGATGTGTTCCACCAACCGAGGACTTGTCCAAGTACCACTTCATTACCTCAAGGTCAATGCTTGGGCTTACGAGTTGCAGAGCAAGAAGTACTCAGCATTATAGAACAAGTACAGTGCAGTGACAGCAATCACTCTGCGACGAAAGCTGCACAGATGGCAAGCTGCAGGACAGCACACTGACAATTGACGGCCATGCATGGCATATGGCGGGTTTAGGCTTCAGATTTGAGGTTTAAGGTTTAGGGGTGTAGGAATTTAGGATTGAGGGATCACGGTTTGGGGGTCAAGGGTTGGGTTGGGGGTCAAGCCCACCTGCTGGCCAGCGCGGCGGAGGACCGGACGCCGCCGCGAGTGCCCTGCCTCCGGTGGCGTCCTCGTGCGAGAAGCTGGCGCGGCTAGCGCGGTGTGGCACTGTCGAAGATGCGCCATGGCGACGCAAGCGCCCATGGCGCCAGCGACGGCGCTCGCCTCCGCACGGCGCCGCTGCCGGCTGAGCCGTGGCGGCAGTGCCGCTGCACCGTGGGTCCTGCTGCAGCTCCCCATAAGCGGCAGCAGCGGCGGTGGCGGCTGCGGTGACAAGAAGACGCGCTCCATGGTGGCTACTTCAAGGGCGGCAGCAGAGTGCGATACCAGCTCCCTCGGCCGCACTGGCTTAACAATGAGGGACGCACCCCATAGCCTCCCACCACAATGTAGAAGCCATGGCGCTGCGCACGCAGACCTTGAGGGATGATGGTGGTGGTGGCTGCAGCAGGTGCTGAGTGGATGACCTGAATGGATACATCTGCCCCTCAACATAACAACATCGGCACCATGCTTCACAGCAGGCAGGAGGAGCCTCAAATGTCTCGCGAGAATGACCGCAGTTTCACAGGCGTCGCGCTCGCTAACACCCTCGAGTTCTTAGGACAGCTCCTCTGACCATGATTGCGGCGCAAGTGACAATGGACTCCGACAACTAGGTGAGACACAAGCAATCGGAAGAGACTGTCGGCAACGCGCAGCGGTGCAGTGGCTGAGGCAGGGCCGAGCTGGGTTGCGCAGCTTATGCTTGCTCGACGAGCGCAGTCAACAAATTGCGTGCTTGGCCTTGGCGCCACATGAATCGACGCAGGTGCTGCTGCCACCAGCATATGGACAGCTGCCGTTGGCAATGCGGCAAGACTCGAGCCCGACCAGACATGGGCAATGTACTGGAGCACCCCGCAGGCAGCCTGCCCAAGGAGAGCCGCAGCCAACGACAGGGCCATCCCGGGCTGGCTCTGACAGTAAGCCAGAGCTCCTCGCTCAATGCCAGCTGGTGCCCGCACAACCGCAACAGCGCACCGCTGCCGCTGATGGTGCTGCTGGTTGGCGACAACGTCCGCGCTCGAGCCGCAGCGGCGCTCCTTAGCGACCGCTGCAAACCCTTACCTCCCGTACTTTTGGAACTCCCACTCGCTGTTGTCTGCGGAAGCCCAAGAGGAGGAGCACGGCAAGCATGGTCATGGTCAGCTGCTGGTTGTTATGGTGGGTTGGACTGAGCCCGAGTCCAAGAGATGGTTAGGACTAACTCGATTGTGTATTCTGTCAGGATCTCTTCTTCAGATTAAATATGAAAGTGGTAGCGTGGACCTGTATCTTGGTAGTTGTTATTCTTTGACAAAGCATGATGCCTGAAGAAACTTCAGGTCACAGGTGTTTGATAACAGGACTGCTTTTTCCGGTAGCAAGCTGGCAAGCTGGCAAGCTGGCAAGATGGCAAGATGGGCAACAATGGGTCTGACAGTCGGCACAGCAGTTGGTGGTGCTCACCGAGGGGGCAGACCTGCCGCGTCTTGAGCCACCGCGAGATGCAGTGGAAGTGGAACGCGTGGTTGCACACGCCTGCGCATTTTGGCCGCAGCGACAGTGAGCTGCCGCTGATGCTGGCGCCGACTGCAGATCGCAGCACTGACCAAGCCCGCCAGCTGCTGGCACCTAAAGGAAGGCTGGTGCAAAGGTGGGAGGGAAGGGAGAGGGAGAGACGATGGGAGGAGGGAAGGAGGAGGGAGAGACAGGGCCCGGGAAGCTCGCTCACCCCACGCGACCGTGCACTCCTCGCTCGTGGCGCTTGCCTGGTTGGCCTGGCACTCGATGCCTGCCGCCAAGAGATAGAATAAATTAAAACGGAATCCGTCACGCCGAGCTTGCATCAGGAGAGTGAGGGCTGTGCTCGTGGGGAAAAAACAATGTACGGGCAATACCAAAGCAGGCGAAGTAGCTGCGGCAAATCCTAGACCCTAAACCCTACACCCTAAACCCCTACCCCTGAACGGGAGAGGAGGATTTAGGACCGGCGGGGCGCTCACAGAGGTCCATGATGTGGTTTCGGCAGATGGCGCAGTTGTCCACCACGATGTCTGCAGGCCGCCGCACGGCGCGCTTGCAGCTGTCAGACCGACCTGAGCTTGGTTTGCTGCTTTGGTGGCAGTGCAGCAGGGAGCTCTCGTAGTGCCCAGGTAGGAGGAGGTGGGTAGGCGAGGAGGCGTTGAGGGGGTCAGGGCGAACGGGGAGGGGAGAGAGGGGAGGGGGTGGGGAGACGGTGGTGGGACAGGAGCAGGTGAGAGGGCGAGGAGGAGGGAGAAGAGAGAAGGGAAGGCTGGAGGGAGGAGGTGAGACAGAGGGTGAATAGCTGACAAGCAATGGCACGGGGGAGCGGGTTTTCTGGGAGGAGCATGGGAGGAGGTAAGTCAGGGGGGGCGGAAGTGGCGG
>WELB01000111.1:294774-342396 GCA_009602725.1 Spirogloea muscicola
AGCCCAAAGAGAGAAGGCGCGCGGTGCGCATGAGATTAAAGCTAGGCCAATTCAAGCCAATACATTGTTCAGGTAGAAAATGCAGAAAGTGCAAAGAATGCAGCGCAAAGAATGTGGCTACATGAAATGACGCCCTATACTAGGAGGGCCGGAGGTGCCACAGAGTGGGGGAAGCCGTGCTGACGGGGGCCATGTCGACTCGACCGGTACCGCTTGTGGAGCTGCTAGAGGAGGTTGAAAAAGCAGCAATGGCAGGAGGGAGGGCAGGTGGGGGAAAGGAGGGCCGGAGGTGCCACAGAGCGGGGGGAGAAAGGGGGAGAAAGGGGGCCAGCAAAGCCAGCCCAGCCAGGCCCCCTTCTCGTGCTTTGCTCATTCTTTCTTGGGCTGGCTTTTCCAGCCCCTATCCTCAATGGGCGAGCCCTTTCTTCTGTTCATTGCCTTGCTCATGGCTTTCTTTTTGGGCTGGCCCTCTCACAGCCATTGCCTTTCTTTCCGTCTGTCTATTCTTTCTTTCAATATTCCATTGGTTTAGGGTTTGGGGTTTAGGGTTTTCGGGTTTTAAGCTGCTTTCCATTCCATTTTGGCCCTTTTAGTGGCTAGCTACTCCGACTTGCATCTCCTGACTAGAGGTTACTGAGCGTCCTCTGGCTGATGTCTTCGTCCTAGTCCAAAGGCCTGGTCTGTAGTGTAGTTCTTTTTCGGCTCCTCGTTCTTTGGCTTGGGATCTTGTCCATTCTTTTTGGGCTGGCTCTGCCAGCCACTCTTCTCTATGGGCGAGCACATTCTTTAGTGGTCTCTACTCTATGTCCGGCACCTTTACACCTTCCAAGTGAGCTGTTTCTTCTCCCTCGTGATTGTCAAAGTGATGCTGATGAGCCCGACAGTGCCAAGCTTGCGTGCTTTGGGTCCAACAAGTCGGATTTAGAAAAGACTGTCGAATCTTCCTTCGACAGTCTTTGGGACTGGCCTCCCACAGCCGTTCACCCCTTTGGTTAGAGCTGCTGAATCCTTCAGTCCAGCGCAAGTAGTAGCGGATGTCTAGGTGGAGAGCTTGCTTGCTATCCGACGGCAGAGGCTCTGCGCATGTACCATCTTCTGACCACAACCATTGCAGTCAAGATTCTTTGCGCTTATGTGTGATTAATGCAGATAGCAATGAAGGCGTCTTCAAATACTAGGGTGCTCCCCTTTTGCAATGTACCTTTATCGTGCATCCACTCGGGCAAAGGATCTCTACGGCAGACAGCAACCCGATGGGCCTCATCCTGGGCTTCACAGTTACACCACCTCACAGAGCATGCAAAGACAGTTGCCCAACGTCATTAGCTAGGTCTTCTGGTGATCGTAGAAATGTGAACCCAAAGTAATGTGAGGCCTTTTCTTGAGCACTTTCTACAAACCCTCAGTAATGTGAGGCCATTTCTTGAGCACTTCTACAAATGCAACCATGGATAATACGGAATGGATTGGCCTTTGCAATTGCAAAGCAGTAGTAGGAATATTGACAGGTAACGGTGCAAGGAACTGGATAAATCTCCAAAGTGAGATGCAAAGCAAGCCACTTTGCTGGTAGTCGCTGCAACTCCATTCCACGTCCCCCTTCCCATATAGCTGATTACTGAAGTGGTTTGAAGTGCTCCAAATACGACATGACGTGCAAGCTGAGGGACACATCCATGGGGCACATGTAGCCCCCCACAGTACGAACAAGGACTGGAACAGCAGAGAAGAGCCGCAAGGTCAAAGGGAAGACGGCCGGCTCCACGACCTCACGCTGGTCCAGCAACCGCAGAGCCATGCCTCTTTGCTGTGCCTCCATGCTGTCGCTGCTATTATCCTCGTCCAGCAGCAAGGTGTCCGCCTCCTCCATCCAGTCCTCTGGAGTGAAGCCGTCTGTGTAGTCAGTCGCCAGAGACAAACCTGCCATGGCTGTCAAGGCCCGTCCTCGTCTGTGAGATCTCCCATTCTCTCCGTAGCCTGACTTTGAAGATGCTGACGCAGACAACACAAGCGTGCCAGTGGCCTCAAACCACTGCGTATCCACTCCATCTAATGACTTGTACGCAACTCTCCGCTCCAACTGCGCGTTTGTACAATGGAATTAATTAGCTGCAGATGTTACATGCGCAGATACTGTGAAGAAACAGAAGTAATGGGATGCCTTCAAAGCAAGGCCATCCGATTGAGTGCTGCAATTTCTATAAGACACATTATGCACTCTCGCTAAACTTTTCAAGAAGCATCTGCAAGCAACATACCCCAAGCTTGGGAACAGAGATTGTCATCCACGTGGGGCCGAGGCCCACAACACGGCCCTTTGCTAGCAAGCCCTGCAATTAGAAGAATTCATTGCTGTCAGAGCTCTCCTCGTAAATCAAACCCTGCAGCACCTCAGCATCACCAGTTGCTAGTCCATAGGAGAAATAACATGCTGCTTACCCCAAGCTTCTTGAGCATGACACAAAGGTAGAGCTTGCTGCTGGCCTCCTGCGCCTGTCTGCTCGCTAATTTCCTCACATTGGCATGTGAAGCCACTTGTGAGAGACTTGCCTGATCGAGTAAGCCACTCGACTCCGCAGCAGAAGCAGCTTGCTGCCTTGCCACTGCACTATTGGCCCTGTCCGACAAAGTTGGAGTTGCCTGTCCTTGCAAGCATGTGAAACAGCGTCCAGAATGTGTGTCCTTGAGCAACCTGGATGTGTTTCTCTGTGATAGAATGCCACTGTCACACATGCGCGCCTCAGCATCCAGAGCCGCGGCCAGCATGCGGTGGACCAAGACATCCGGATATCGCCTGATGGGGGACGTGAAATGTGTGTAGTAAGGACAATTCAACGCATAGTGCCGCCAGTCCTCCTGGTCCTTGAGGTTCCCGGTGCAGAAGTAGCTCGCCAGCTGCATAGGTTTTACGACGTTGTTCATGACAATCTCAAACAACTCTGGGTCGCTCCTCAAGTCCTCCCTCATACTCACTAGAGACTCATGAATGCTGGCTGATGTACTAGAATCAAAACGTAAACCATTCTTCTCGCAGAAGGCTATAAGTGCTGCCAACTTCTGATCATTGGGTCTGGGATGTCTCCTCAGAAGTGCTGCCTCTGGGAAAGCGAGCGAGATGGCGCGCGCGGCCGTCATGTTCGCAAGCAGCATAAACTCCTCGACGAGGTTGTTGGACTCCAAGGACTGGTAAGCACTGATTCCACTTGGACTGCCGCTATCGTCCAGCGCGAACGAAAGCTTCACGGTGTCCAGCTTGAGGGCGCCACTAGCAAAGCGCCTCTCTCTGAGCATCTTAGAGATCCTAAACAGCAGCTGCACGTTCCCAACGACCTCTGGCCACGAGTGGGGAGGGTGCAGTCTTGGCATGACCTGCTGCTTGAAAGAGCCTTTGACCGCGTCTTCACTATCACAACCTGCCAAAGCTGCCTTGGCAGCCTGCCTTGCAGCCCTATTTGGGGCAAAACCCCCGTCGATCATCTCCTGAGCATGATTGTATGAGAGCTTGCAGCAGGATCTGATCACTGTACGGCCAATCCACTGATCCTTAATTGCTCCTTCCAGCGTCATCTCCCAGATGATAGAAAAGGCCAGGCGATCCACACCGGGGTTCAGGCTGCAAAGTTCCTCACAGAGGCTTGGAGGAAGCATGGGCAGAACTCGCTGGATGAGGTACACGCTGGTCGACCGCTGACGAGCCTCCTCATCAAGGGCACTTCCGGGCTTAACAAAGAATGAGACGTCGGCAATGTGCACTCCAACACTAATGTTGCCATTTGCCAGCTTCTCTACCGAGAGAGCATCATCAAGGTCCCTGGCCGTTGGAGGATCAATTGTGAAAATTCTCAAGTGCCTCAAGTCCTTTCTCCTTGCCACTTCCTCATTGGAGATGTGCCATGCTTTTGGTGGGAGGCAAGCCAGCACAGCAGAAGGAAAATCTACACTGTGAATCTTGTGTTGGTAGACAATAGCTGCTGATTCTGCCTCAATCTCCCCTGCCTGGCCCAGCGCGTGCTTCACAACCGCCTGCGGTATGGAGCTGAATCTGGACCACGTGTCCACTGATGCTGCAAAAAGGGTCTGGCTCAAGCTGGTATCGCCCCCCTGTAATCGATCGTATAGATCCTCGGGCAACCGGGCGAGACACACATTCAATTTTGGCAGTCGCATATCTGCAGGCACAAAGAGGCCATATTTTGGCTCCAATGCTGGGCTGCCGTAGCCTCCTCCATTCAGCTTGCCTTCACTGACACTTGGCAAGCAACCACCTTGATGCTCACCGCTGCCGTCAACTGCAATGAGCGTGCTTACTGGACTCCCTTCGCTTCCTGAAGGACAACATCCGCTGTTCTGCAAAATCTTGTGCCTCCGAGAGTGCCAGTTCCAGAACTTGGTCAAGTCAAGGTAGCCAACCAGGCTGTCACGCCGAGGGGATGGCTCCAATATAGCAACTACTCTCCCAGATGGGCGCCTGCCTGGCATGCTGAGCAGCAACTGTGCCAAGTCTTGGCTGGATGCCGCATACTTTGCATGGGTTCTGCTGTCGCTGTTGGTGATCTGCTGACTTGGCAATCTCCCTGTCCCATTTGCATCTTCAGGTCGCCTTGCACCCAGAAGGGGGTGGATGCGGCCTGGCGGGCTATGAATGCCATTCGGCCTTGCAGCTTCTGTTTTGTTATTTGCAGGGGTTCCTTTCAGCAGGGGCCAATCACTTGGCGAATCCAGCTGAACAGCAACAATGTCTCCCTCCATCTGCTTGAAGACAAGTCTGAGTAACTCATATGTCGTGGATATCAATGGGCATGGCTCTGCAGGGTCATGCAATGGATAGCCAAATAGATGTTTCTCATTCAAAGGTCTTGAAGCCAGCAAGGTGCAGAAGAGTACTAACAGCTCTGTTTTGAGCCCCATCACCAAGTATCAGAACATCCAACGGCAGCCCCTCGATTGTCACATAAGCCTGCAGGTTGACAGTAGCTGGCAATATTATATCAATATTTGCAGTCAAACCAAGACAATAATACCAATACCAAATAATGATATGGCTGTCTCGATTGACCCCACAATTTTGTCACCATCATGCATACACGGAGCTTCAGCAGACAGAGAAAGACCATCATTTACCCACCTTCACACTCACCACACCCAAAACACGAAGGTAAACAAGACAACAAGCAAGAATAGCAGAGCAGAATTGCATCAAAGCACTACCTCCAGTTGGTTGTATACATTCACATGCAGCATGCCCTTGTGAGCTTCTCCGACCTGTAGAGACAGCACCTTCCCAAAAATCTTTACTAACGAGCAAACAATCTGCTGAATCAGCCCAATCAGATTGTGAACAGGTCAGCAAAAGCAATTGCACCACTTACGCAGGGCTCTCATAACAGACCTGTATTAACTTGTCAACTACTTCGGCGGGCAGATGCTCCATGAAAAGTGCCCGGTCTCTGACCAATATCCTCTCAGGAGACAGAATAGCCATGACCAGCACCTGCGAACCTCCTGCTGCCTTTTTAAAAGTCGGCTGCTGAGGAGGCCCTTGAGCGCCTGCAAGTTTCTGGGAGGCCTTCTCTCTGCCTGCATGAGAGCTCAAGGTGGTCGGCTTTGCCAAGCCAGCCTTGAGTGATCCTACTCGCTGAAGCGGCTGCGCCTTTGCCGCTGTGTCATTGGCAGCACTAGATGCTGGAAGCGCAGAAGTTGAGGCGCGTGGATGACATTGCGTACTACCTAGCTGCTCGTCTTGGCCTACGCTACGCTGAGCATGTGGAACTGCTTCATGATCTACTAATCTGCTGTCAATAAGTGAGTCCGCCACTGCCAGGAATGCGCGAGCAGCAGTAGGAACCTCCTGCTCTTTGATGGCATGACTCGGTGACACAGGTGCCTGTGCAAGGCTGTCGCTGTGCTGCTGCCGCTGCAACGACGGCAGGGGCTGCTGTTCAGACGTCTCCAGGCTTGTCCGGCGCAAGACGATCTTGGCAAGCAACTTGGGACTGGGCAAAGGGACCCGGTCAGGGGAGGGGCTGCCACTGTGCCACGCACTGTCATAGCGTGGTCCGTCATCGCCACCTGCTGAACCTGTGACGAGGAAAGTGGGGAAAGGGACCATCAAGACTGCAGAATCGACCAATTTCAGCCACAGAGTTTGTGCATCAGCTGACAGTCGTCGTCAAACGGCGACTGTCAAAGCAGTAGGGACTGTGCTCACCCGCGTAAGCCTCTGACGGTGGAGCGACGGTAGCATCCGTTTCCTGGCCAGAGCCTGTCATGACCTTCCTCCTCCCCTTTGTTGCCTGGTCAGCCAACGGCGTCTTCGCCTTGCAGGCCGCTGCTTCGCGGCGACCGGCTCCTGAGGCAGCCGCGTCAGGGGCGGGCGGGTGCAGGTGCTGCGGCGAGGGCGGCGGCGGAGGCGCATCACGGTAGGCCACCATGACTGACAGCGCCTCGAGCCGGAGACAAGCGCGGCGCCTCCGATATCAGCGCGCCGCCAGCGGCTGGTGATCGCAGCCTTCTACGACTGAAGCCAGGCGCGCGAGGCTGTCAAGCCTCCGCCGCCGCCGCCGCCGCCGCCGCGTCCCACGGCGCGAGATGTGGCCGCTGTCTTGGCAAAGGATGAGGAAGTCGCTGTCGTGTCAAACCGATAAACAGAGAGCCCGCGCTGTCGGTAAGGAGCTGCCGTCTAGTTAAGCGCAGCCCGCTAGCGGGGAGCCTCCGATGGGCGCCACGCGGCACGCAACGGACGGTCGGAAGTTTCCCCGTTATTATAAGCGCCTCCAAACCTCCCCCCCCCTCCATGGCCGCCGCCGCAGCTGCCGCCGCCGCCGCCGCCGCCGCCGCCGCGGCGCGCCCGTNGCTCTTCAGCGTCTGCGACTCGTTCATCCGGCGCAGCGAGGGCCAGGACCGCGTCATCGGCACGCTGCTGGGCGCGCCCGCCGCCGACGGCACTGTCGACGTCCGCAACTCCTACGCCGTCCCCCACAACGAGTCCATGGACCAGGTTCGCCGCGGCTGGGAAGCTCACTGCGAACAGGGAGCGGTGCTTGCATCTGAGTCAGGAGGTCGAGGGTTCGACTCCCAGAGGTTGCGCTCAATGCCGCCTTTCTACGTACAGGTGGCTGTGGACATCGAGTTCCACCGCACCATGTTCGAGCTGCACCAGCGCGTCAACCCCAAGGAGGTCATCATCGGCTGGTGCGTCCAGCTCGCCGCAGCTCTTGGTCTTGGCGTCTCTCCCTAGGAGCCGACGGCCCCTCGGGCCTATGGTCAATCGCAGCAGCTTCGGAAGACTGCATGATTCTGGGCGGAGCAGCGAGGCTCTCGGCTGCTCTGCGGCCGCCTCTGTGTATCACTACATGTGCAGTTTGACAGTTTACAGACTTGAGGTAGCTTGTGGGTATCTTTGGGCCTTCGGTTGCCTGCCCCTCAGCTCTGGCGGCTTTGGCAGTCCGGGTCGTTCACTCCGGCCAGCTCGCCGCCGCTCGGCAGGTACTCCACGGGCACCGGCGTCAGTGGCAGCGACGCACTGATCCAGGACTTCTACGGGCGCGAAGTGGCCAACCCCATCCACCTGACGGTCGACACGGCGTTCCAAGACGATCGTGCCAACATCAAGGCGTATGTGTCGACCAGCCTCACGCTCGGCGACAGGCAGATTGCCGCCCAGTTTCACGAAATTCAGTTGGACCTGCGAATGATCGAGGCGGAGCGCATTTCGTGTCAGTGGCCAGCCCACCCACCCTTGCTCATGGCAATTCACAAGCTGGTCGCACGAGAACCGTCTGGCTGGATCGTGCTTTTACAGCTTCCTTTTTGCAATTCTGGTCATATCAGTCGTCTTGCTCACGGGTGTCTGTCTCTTCTCCAGTCGACGTTCTGAAACGGAGCATGGTTGAGAAGTTGCCCAATGACCTGGAGGGCCTGGAAAGCACAATGCAGAAGCTGGAGGGGCTCGTGGACACGGTGTTTCGATACGTTGATGACGTAGTAGTGAGCCCTCCTAGCACCTCTCACTACTTGCAAGCAGTGTAGCTGCCTAACTAACTCCAGATTTCACGACCACGTGCTGGCGGTCTAAGTATGAGACCTCTCTCGAGGTTCTCATTGAATATGTTATGGACAATGTCAGATCGCATCCTGCTCCTCTTATTCATGTCCATGTACTGCGCAGGAGGGTCGGAAGCAGCCGGACAATTCAATAGGGAGGTACCTCGCCGATACAGTGGCGGCCGTGCCCTACATCAAGGCCGATGCCTTTGACAAGCTCCTGAATGACAGCGTCCAGGTCAGCTGTCGTTGGGCCTTCAGTGTTAAAGGCACAACCAGTGCTGACCATATTATTACTTCTGTTGTGCTTCAAATTTTTAAGGGCTTCATCAATCAGCTCAGACCTTGGGCGCTGTGGACTGTGTATGCGTTTCCAGCACTAGTCTGCTTGCGATCACTCTGCTCACTAGATGACTTTGAAACCTTCTTTGTGTCCCAGGATCTCCTGCTAGTGCTGTACCTGGCGAACCTTACCCGGACGCAGCTGGCATTGGCTGAGAAACTCAATACGGCCGCCCAGCCATTGTAACTCAGTGGCTACCTGCTAGAGTCATTCATATACTATTACTGGCGGTATTATGGCTCCTCACGCTTCGAGGAGCTTTGTTGGCTCCTTACTCTCCTAGTAGGCACAGAAACACCGTCATATAAGTCCAAATTCTTTGATTGAAATTTGTGTCTCCAGATGTAAATTTGCTAGTGTGCAACAGTCATGTCATTACATAGTCTGAGTGCCATATGAAGTTGCTTCATTCTGTACAAGGACTTGATCTGGAGCGATGCACTGTGCAGCTGCGCACTGCTGCTTGCTCTTGTAGTTCCGCTGTGCCGAGGACTGGGTAGGAATCTTTAAATGTTCAAGTAAAGAGTGTGCATCGCTGCAATGTACTGGAGATGTGGCCATTCCTGAGGCATACTCGTTCTCATAACCGCAGAGAAGCTTGGCAACCCGATCGTTGCTCTGCTCCTGGCAAGCATGTGGTCGTATTCTTCAGAAACAAAGGGAGCCCTCGGCGTGCAGCCAGGTATGATAGTCTAGCAAAGAGTTGGTTCGCCTATATTAGTGCAGGTCCCCAGCGTAGAGAATGGATGGGTGCAGCCAAGCAATCCTTCAAATAGCGAAGAAGCTCTTCCAAGCAGGCAATGGCCGTGAACCATAGGCTTGGCCAGTGGGAAGATGTGCAGCAGGGCAGGGTTTCTCGATGGGGAGCTTACCTGTCCCAATTGCGAGGGCCTCATTATCGAAGACTACGTGGTTGAAATATCCACCGTTTGATTGGCAAGGTTAAGTAGTAGGTATGACTTTCAAGGCGGCCCTAGTCACTGCCCGATACCGCATGTGGCACGAGATGCTACGTGGGACGTGTGCGCGACTTCGGACTAGGTGTCCGACAAGGTGCGTTGCAGAAAGAAGACAGAAGAAAGGGCTCGCCCATTGAGGATATGGAGTGGAACAGCCAGCCCAAAAAGGAATGAGCAGAGTACAAGAAGTGCGAAAGCAGCTCTCCCAAGCGGAGCAAGGGCTGTGAAAAGCCGAATCACAAAAGAATGAGAACCAGCCCATAAGGAAACAGCTCGTCCAATGTTGAAAGGGTGTTGCGGGCTTAAGGAAGGGGTCATTGGGGTTGTCACAGACCCAAGGGAAAACAAGAAAGCGCCTGCTGATACTTATACAAAGCGGCTGTGTAAGCCCGACAGGTGCATACAGATGGAGTTCATAATCAATATTAGCGGAGCCACCGGAAAGGTAAATGCGTGTATATTAAGAGATGGGGAGGCCATGTGTGGCCAAGTACAAAGGCAAGCACATTGGACAAATGTACGTCACCTGCTGCTAAGCTGACCCGCTCAGTAACCACGAGTCAGCACATAGAGGTCGCTAGCTGACGCTCGAATACCGGACGGCAATTGACTAGCTCTTGTGCCAGCAGCTAAGGCTCGACCAGCTTTCTGATGCAGAGCATACGCCTGAGCTCGTTGCAGACAGGTTGACACTCGACGTCGCAGAAATGACAGATAGGCTGCCGGCATACCCATCTGGGCTCCAGTAGCTGCTAGATGCTAGCTGCTACGTCATAAGATGTGCTTACCTCTGTACTTGGCCATACTGGCCTTCGATTGTTTCAAATACACGAAATTCCATCTGGGCTGGGAGCATATCCTCGCGTCGTGCATATCCCAGACTCGCTATGTTCTCGAGTAGGGTATGGAAGCGAGGAAGCGAGGAAAGGGGTTCTGCACGGCCAAGGGGTTGAGTCCCCTGCTCCCAGAGGGACTCACTTCGAGCTTCAGAGCACGCTCGCCATGGCTGCTGCGGCGGCAGCGGCGCCGGCGCGGCGGCGAGGTCTCCGATTGCCGGCGACGGCGGCCTTGGCCGTTGGCGGAGGCGTCGCCGGGCGGCTCCAGCAGACGCGCTCGCGGGGCCCCTCGGCGGCACATGGGCGACGAGCGCGCCGCAGAAGCTGAGGCCGCGTGCGGTGGCGGACGGCCATGGCGCGCATGCAGCGCCACCTGAAGCCCTTCGTGCTGCGCCTCCTCTTCTCCAACCGCTACGTCTCGGCCGAGGTCTCGTTGGTCCATCCCAGGCCGACGGCGGCGGCGGCCGCGCCGTCGTTGGCTTCGCCGGCTTCGTGGGCGCCCAGAGTGGTGGCCATGGCGAGCAGCCGCGAGGAGGGCCCGCCGAAGCGCGGCGACCCAAGTGGGGTCACGTCGTCTCGCAGCGACGTAGCGGCGGCGAGGAGGGTGGGCGAGGCGCTGGCCGCGCGCCTGCTGGGCGCCGGTGTCGGCGCCGTGGCGTTCGAGCTCGGGCGCGGCGAGCGGTACCACGGCAAGCGCGCCGCGCTGCTGGACGCCCTGCGCGCCGCCGGCGTGCGCCTCATCTGACGCCCGCGGCGGCCATGGCGCACTGCCCACGCGAAAGCCCAACACTTCAAGTCGCTGCAGCCCAGTCTCGTGCTGCTGTGTCTGGCATCGATGCTCGGCAGCTGCTGGGAGGTCGCAGCCATCCTTGCATCAGCCGTGCCCACTCCTTCGCTGCGATGCTTGGTCACTACAGCCGAGAGGAGTCTCGGAAGATCCCCATGTAGAACCCAACTTGCCTTCAGCAAAGGCCGCACTCAGCTGTGTCGCATGCATGTGGCTTTTGTGGCGCAGCGAGGGCCACAGAGAATTTGGTGAGCGCAGGACTGCGTTGCGCTGCCCTTGCTAGCTGGCCAGCCTCGAGCTTCTATGCAAGCCACTGCAGTAGCCGCCGTGACCTAAGCACCGCTGATGCAGAACTTGCAGGAAGCAGTGCTGAAATTGCTCAAGCTCTTGATTGACATGTGTAAGCATGTATAGATCACCTTGCTGCCATTTTAGTCTAGTAAAGAGTAGGTCATAAGCTCCTCAGACTGGAAATTGAACACTGCCAGGCAGGGGAGCTGGTAAGGAGATTTGTTCAAACTCTTTTGAGCACTTCTTTTACCTGCTGCCAATATCCAGCATCCCTGATAGATGCAATGGCAGCACCAACTCCTAAGAATGTGCCTTCTTCTTGCACTGCTCTTGGATTAGAATGAGGGTATTTATTCCCTGTTACAGTGGATTTCTGTCCACATTGGCTCAGACATGCAAAGCTGCAGACCTAAAACAAGGTCTGCTGATGATGCGGCTAAAAGTATGTCATCGCACATCGACGGCATGCCACCTTATTCCAGCCATGCGGTTCATGTTATCGGAGCTGGTGGCTCAATAGATAGTAGGCTAACGCACCCAGACAGCAGAGTGGCAAGACACCTGGGAAGGAAAGCGATGACGTTGAGCATCACCCTCAGGCTAGGGGCTGGCGCCTGCAGGTCGTGGCAGTATTCTGTTCGCGATGTCTCGAAAGGACATGACATCCTTTTGCCAGAGCCTGCACCGCAGGCAATTGCAGGTCACTGCCCCATCTTTTCCCACCTGCAGCCTTGCAGGCCGTGGCATGCAAGACATTGCCAAGCCATCAAAGCAAAACGAGAAAAACACAAAGGGCTAACAGCTACACATTGAGCAACTACAGCTGACAGTGCTGCCAAAGAGATCAGTACCATGCATCCAACCCAGCCTCAAGAGCACCCTGGTAGTCTGCAACTGGGTCATCCCCAACATGGACAGCTGTTTGTGGAGCTGCTACTGCAAGCTCATCTGGTGCACAACAGCAAGTGACAAATTCTGATCTGAGTTCCTGAACATGTATCATTTGAGAGAAAGTCCAGCCCTGTGAATCTAAACAGAACTTGCATGCGTGCAATGTCAACGTAGGCAGCTCAGTACCAGGGCCTGCAATGTGAGCCAGTGAGATGTGGTTAACATGTGTCACTACTAAAGAGACGTACCCAGTGCAATCTTGAATATCTCTGTTGAGGGTTTGTCAAAGCCGACCTCCGCAGATACAATGACAGCATGAAATCTGCAGATTCCAAGCATTATTGAGCTGGATGTGAGGAGCCAATAAACATGCACAATTCAGCAACAGACTGCCATCGTAGCGATTGCTGTGCCCAGCCAAAGGAGGCCATGATTGCAAAGCCCAACTCAGCAGCTCTTCTAATCAGGCATCAGTGCAATCCAGTGGGAAAGGGCTGCATCTTTACAGGTCATAAACCTGTAGCTCGCGCAGAAGTGGTCGGAGCCTCGAGTCAAAGTTGGAGACTACCGCTATCTTCACTGGCAGCACATTCCATACGGAAGCTCAATTGCAGTTAGACAGTCGTGTATTATGTTACCAAAGGCTACGGAACTCTGTAAGGATGCATCACAAAATGGGGCTTAAATAGACATACTTTTAAGCCTCAAGCTTAGAAATAGCATGTTTTCTGCACCCTGCTGGTGGCATACCTCCGGCGTCCCTCAGCAGCGTCAGGCTGTCCCGCGCCCCTGCTGCCACTGTCCATGCTTTGGCTTGGGCATAGTACTGCGCAAGTGAGCCAACCAAGGCAGCTCCTGATGATGATTGACGAGGATCTAGGGTGCAATTACAGCTGCAAGCAGTCGAGGAACGCAAGCAGCAAGGCATTGAGGGGAAGCCTTGAAGCCGCCCTAGTGCCGGCAGCAATTCGTCCTCGGTAAATCCCTCTGTCAACAAAGGTTAAAGCTGAGCACAGTCCAAACAGGGCAGCAATGTACAAGGACTCAGAGATGTCGTACCTCATACAACTCCTCAAAGTACACCTGATCGTTGCAGCCGGTCACGAGCTCGACCACCTGCCGCCAGAACTTCCTGCCGTCGCCCTGGCAAGGTGCCCCAGGGCGACGCGCTCACTCTTCGCTCCGAAGCCTGATGCTGCTTGTGTGCTACTGCAGCTGGAATATCTGCCTCCAGTGGGCCCATACGATGCCACGGCAGTACCCTTCTGTACGGACCTCATACCGCTGGGCCTCGCCCAGAGGCTGGGCGAACATGCGCTTCAGGCCCTCCTTGATTTCACTCGGCGTGGCCTTCACCCCTGCACTCCAGGGCCTGGAGCGCAGCTCAGGCATATGTAACGCACATGGAACGCATATATAACGCATTTGTAACGCATTCGTAACGAATTGAGGAGCAAAGTGCACACCAGTAATCAAGGCCTCAGTCCTTTGCTCTAGCATTCGATTGGCAAGGGTCAAGCAAAAGCAAGCGGTGGCAGCGAGAAGCGAAAGAGGCACAGCAAGAGGCGCTCACCGTACTTGGCGCCGATCTCGGCGTAGGTGGCGTGCACAGGGCGGGCCGCGTCGAGCAGCGTGCCCCCGACATCCAGCAGCAGCGCGTTGTACTGCGGCCACCTCGCGACGTGGTCCGTGCCAGCAGGCTTGACTGAGCCATGGCGATGCGGTAGCGGCAGGATTCAGCACAGCTGTCGTCGCTGCTAACGAAAGAGGCCTCACTGAAGCCGCTCATTTGATGGCGGGAAATCCATCGATAGGAGCACGCCGCGTACCCGCTGGAGACGGCGGCGCCGCGGGGGCCGCATGGCAGCTCGGGGCGGCGCCGCCGCCGCCGCCGCCGCGGAGCTGCTGCCGCTGATGGCCTCTGCCGCAGCTNCGGCGGCCGCGGCGGCGGCGGCGGCGGCGGCGGCCATCGCTGAAGAGAGGCTCTTGCAACGCCCGCGCCCATCTTGCTTTTGACGATGATAAAAACAATTAAACAAATAAATAAATATGATGATAGCCTTTCCTGTCACATTGATGGCAGGGCTTCTTCACTTTCAGTGTCTCTTATGTGAGAAGGATGCTATTTGTGCCTACTCCGTGGCCCGGTGTTGCCGGATATCAAAGATGAGAGCTCAACTTTGCCTTTCACCCTCTGCAGGAATATGCTGAGATAGGCGGGGGGTGGTGCACCCATTGCGCAGGCTATCAATGTCACCCATGATGAGAAAGAGAGAAGGCGCGCGGGGCGCATGAATTGAAAGGGAGGCCAAATTCAAGCCAATACATTGTTCAGGCTGAGTCGAGTGCAGACTAAACAACCCCCATGATGAGAAAGAAGCCGTTGACAGGGTATGATGCGGCTCTGAAGAGCTGATAGCTCTTGCATGCTCACCAGACATAGGTGCAGCTAGTGTGATAGTCATGAATTGAGCTTATGGTGTCATTCCCTCGGCCTTTCTCCTGCTGGTGCCGGGCGGCATCGGCGTGCAGGGCGTGGGCAGCGATGCCGGAGAAAGACGTGCTCTCTGGCATGGGCTTCGTGTTTGACATGATGGTGGTCGGTCTGAGCATCACCATTGGCCTGCTGATGGCGAAGTTGATCGTGCCCCAGACGTACTTTGGAATTGGCAAGGAGGCCAATACGAGCACCACACCGGCACAGGACCTGAAGAAGGAGAAGGAGGTATCGGACAATGACGATGAGGAGCACATGGCCATCTGATGGACGACGCTAGGAGGAACCTCTACTTTCACAGCACTTTGGCGGACTCTTCTTGTGAGACATTCATTTCTTCAATACATGGTCAGAAGTCACAGCATCTCATGAAATACAATCCTACACACTGCGCATACCTGGAAGTGCATGTGCCTGAAGGGCATCTGTGGAGTGTTTCACTTCCAACCACGATGTTCATCTGCCGTCCTGTTCTGCTATTTTGCCTTATATGCACATCCTTTCAACCGTGCGACACCCCCTTAATGAACCCATGTGCAGGACTCCAGTGTGAGCATGGCTGTGTTTGCGTGCATGGTGTGCTTGCATGTATGATGCTTACTGGCTGACCGCACATATGAGCACATATTGTGCTCATTCTTGATTCGTCCACCCGCGGCAGCAGTGTCAAATTTGGGTAGTTCCACATAGCATTTTCGGTATGGCAGTGTGATCTAGCTTTGAATCAGTATACAATCACATCCCTTTGATGTTGGCCAAAGGCTAGCATCAGGCATACACCAGAACTCTGCAGGGCTTGCTCTCTCTATATATATAGAGTCTAGACGAGTCCTCGACGAGTCCTCGATAGCCCAGCCGGAGAGGCTGCGCAGCAGGTTGCCGTAAGGGGGCTCATCAACGAGGTCATGATGAATGCCGGACCCGGGCACGCGCACTGCAGGGTGTGCCTCAAGACAGCGGGCAGACTGCACTGGATTCAACGGATGCGACCAGTGCTGCGTTGAATCCAGTGCTGTCTGCCCGCTCACTCGGCAATGCTGACGGACGTGCGTTGCGGGTAGTACAACAAGCATGCGGAGCTGTCGAGTGACGGCTGTAGCTCAGACTCAGTGAGAAAGTCCACGGAGGAGTTCCGGTAGCTGTCGTCGCCGCCGGCCTTCAACGCCAGCACCCACAGCTGCCCGAGGTTGTTGACGCTCTCAAGCACGCCCCGCGACGACCGGTGCAGGCCCGCGCCCGCCTCCTGCGAGTCCCCGCCTCGCTCTGGCACCACTGGCGAGGCTTCAAGTAGCGACTTCTTGACGGGTCTCTCCGGCTCCGGCGATGTGATTGGACCCATGAGGCCTCGGCCCTCGACGTAGTCGCAAGCTATTCCCCGCTCTCTCGCTGCCGCTTTGCCCTCTCCTCAACTCCCTGTACCGCTCCTCTACTTGATCTCCTTCCTCTCACGACGCCTTCGTCTCCTCTCTTCCAGCCCTCCACCTCCCTTGCATGCATGCAGGGCGTGTGGCGGCGGCGGGCTGCCCGGTGGGCCCAGAGCGCCCTCGAGAACGGCGGGCGGGGGCGTGGACGCCTGCCCGGGCCGAAAATGCCCTCGACTGCGCCGGTGGCGCGAGCGGTGCGCATGTGATGAAAGGGTGACCGATTCGAGCCCAATACATTGCACAGCTAGAAGCCAGTGCAAAAAGAGGGATCTGGCAGGAAAGAAGGAAGAAGAAGAAGAAAGTGACTCTCCCCATGAAGAAAGGGCTCGCCCATTGAGGAGAGAAAGAAGGCTCGCCCATAGAGAAAGAGGGGCTGGCAAGAAGAGAGAGCGGGCCAGCCCAAAAAGAATGGACAATGTCCAAAGCCGAAGAAGGAGATGCCGAGGAAGGACTCCTCTACTCTACTCTACTAATCACGACAACATACTAGGGAACATTCTTTTTGGGCTGGCTTTTCCGGAAGACGAGTTCTTCCCGTTGGCAATTGACATCCATGGGGCACTGGGCGCTCGGTGGCTTGAGCTACTTAACCAGCTCGCCCGCCACGCAATCGCCCGTCGCTTCCATGGTGAACCGGTAGACTTTCCTGCAGCTGGGTCGCTGGCGCAAGTGTATCGCATGCGCTTGGCCGTCTCGCTGCAGAGGTCCATGGCCCGTGCGCTGCACCTTCGTGCCGGGAGAGCCCTCGCTGCTGCCTCTGGCTCTGTCCAGGGGACCCACTTCCAGGACCCTAGCCTCTCTGATTTGCGGCTGCTTAGCAGGGGTTACTGAGTAATTTGTAGCTGCTTTCTTTCTTTGTGTGCTTTGGTTTCTTAGCGCTTCCTCTGGCTTCCTCTGGCCCCCTTCTCGTTCTTTGTTCATTCTTTTTTGGGCTGGCTTGTCCAGCCCCTATCCTCAATGGGCGAGCCCTTTCTTCTTTTCGCAGCCCTTGCCCCCATTGGGAGTGCCACTTCTTCTAGGGAAGCTCAGTACCCGCGAGTGAGCAACATCAGGTCCGAGTAGCTCGAGGCAGGGAAGGAGGCACTCCGCCGAGACCCGGAGGCAACGGATAGGGGCTGGAAAAGCCAGCCCCAAAAAGAATGAACAAAGTACGAGAAGGAAGGAGGCCAGGGGAAGCGCTAAGAAAAACAAGCTCAAAGAGAAACAAATCAGCTACGGATCACCCAAACGTATCGATTGCCCCCAATGGGGAAAAAAAAATTCGTGTATTTGAAACAATCGAAGGCCAGTATGGCCAAGTACAGAGAGAAGGCGCGCGGTGCGCATGAAATTGAAAGGGAGGCAAATTCTAGTCTGAACAAATGTCCTGTAAAAGTGAGCTGGCTAATGGGGACGCTAATATCCCCGAGTAAGCACATGCATATCTGACAAGCTATACTGAGGAGCCGAACCACCTCCACGGAAGCCATTAGCCTGGGCTAATGCACGACCAGCACGCTGGTGAATCGCGAGTGCTTGGGAAGTACAATGGTAAGCACATCTTATGACGTAGCAGCTAGCATCTAGCTACTGGGGTTTACTACCCAATCGACGAACATGGGGCCGGCCTAAGGCAGTCGCTGGCTGGACCTCCTGCAGCGGCTTGCTTGGTAGGCCATTGACCTGCGGTCGGGTGAGCCAGGGGGAGCTGCCGGGCTTCAGTGTTGCCGGCTCGCTCGCGCAGGTCTTCCGCATGCGGCTCTCCGTCTCTCTCCAGCGCTTCCTGGCTCACGCAGTTCACACGCGAGCCTGCCGCGCTCTGGCTGCTGCCTCTGGGTCTCGACGGAGTGCTTCTTTCCCAGATGCGAGTTACTCGGACTTGCTGCTGCTCACTCGCGGGTACTGAGCTTCCTCCTGCGGTCGTGTAGTGTCTAGCTGTGTGGTTTTTCTTTCTTTCGGCTTTCTTTGGCTCTTTGGACCTTGTCCAATCTTTTTGGGCTGGCCTTTCCCAGCCCCTACCCTCCATGGACGAGCACTTTCCTTCGTCCAGTGGAATGATATGTAAGGAGAGCGACTGCTGACATTATTGGATGTGGAGTGTGTGTTGAGTGATGGAGGGCCTGAGTGGCCAAGTACAAAGGCAAGCACATCGACAAATGTACATCCACCTGCTGCTAAGCTGACCCGCTCAGTAAGCACGAGTCAGCACGTATAGGTCGCTAACTGATGCCCGAATACTGGACGGCAATGGACAAGCCCTTGTGCTACCAGCTAAGGCTCGACCAGCTTTCTGGTGCAAAAGCATGAGCCTGAGCTCGCTGCAAACAGGCTGACACATGACTCTGCAAAACGATAATCAGGCTGCCGGCAAGCCCATCTCGGATGGAAGCACATTCTACTACGGGATGCCCTGGCGTACATGTTGCGTGACGCCCGCTACCGCGCTGTTGTGGAGGTGAACAACATCATGCCCATCACGATGGACGCTCAGGGACGCCATCACCGTCGCACCCTAGACATTGTGGGTGAACAATCTGGCGGAGGTCCACGCCTTGGTCGATGTGATTGTGACGGAGTACAAGAGCTCAGCATCGACCCACATTGTTGGACACGCAGTGGGAAGTGCAGAGCAGAAAAAGCTGCAGCACTACTCTGACTACCCACCTCCTACCAGCCACGACTTGACACCTTTGGCTGCGTGGGTCCTCATTTCCATACCCTACTTGAGTGAGTCGTAAGTCTAGATTATGCACGACGTAGTGGGACATCACAGCATATACGTAGCGAGGTCTCCCCCTTCCGCGAGGAAGCCGCACTCACACTGACGGACTCCAATCAGGTAAGTGGGGGCCAGGCCAAGGCATAGTTGGATGAGCGATTAACGCCTCGGGGCTAATCTTAAAGGCGTTGTGGATGGCGTGGGTGGTGAGCCAGTCATGAGCCCCAGGTCTTGCAAAGTGGGCGGGGGCTGTGATTGGCCAGCATAGAAAGAATGAACAAGGTCCACAGGGCCGAAGGGTTCCAAAACCACACAGCTATGCAAGAGAGTACAGCGATGGGAGCTTAACCCCGAGTCAGCAGCCGCAAGTCGGAGTAACTTGCAGCTGGAAAAGAGGCAAAACGACGAGACTCAGAAGCAGCAGCCATGGCACGGCCTGCCCACAAGGGCACTGCATGAGCCTGAGACGGTTGAAAGATATGAATAGCCACATACGGAACACCTGGAAAAGCGACCCGGCGACATTTGAAGCCAGGCAGCTCGCCTTGCTGTCCCTGTCGTTAGCTCTGTTGCTGAAGCTGCTGGAGGCCTTGAGGAGCGTCCTCCCACTAGGCAACTCTTGCCCAACGTGTGCAGTCTTTTCTGATTCGCTCCTGTTCACTTATGGAGCACACCTTCCTTCGAGACAGGCTGTTGCCACGAGGAATATTGATAAATTATTCTCGCCGGTCCTCATACACAGAGGACAGCGCTTGAGCATGGAGTGTGCTGGCTTGAGAAAGTCCCTGGTCCCCCCCCCCTTCCCCCTCTGGCTATGCAATTCCAGCTGCTCCTTGTTATTACTGCCTGTTGTCCTGGAACTGATGCTGCATTGGATACTCCCAAGGGCTGGCAGTCTCAGGAGGACCCTTCGTTCAGCGACGTCTACGTGCTTGACCACGGCTAAGCAGGCCAGTATAGCAGCAGGCGGCCCGCACTTGATAATGAAAGCCTTTGTATCTGGCCGCTCTGGCCCTGTCACTTAATCACATGCTGTCTTTATACTAGGAGCGACGACGTACTTGCCTACTCTGGGGCAGAAGGCTCTCTGCACAGGAGACGGTGGCTTGAATTGCCAGCCTAACAGAGTGGGCAAGGTCTGAAGGCTAGCCTTGATACGAAAGCACAGACTACTGTTAGGGAAGCCTGCTACCCGTGCACGCCCGCTCGGACACACAGAGCTTCCCACCGTGAGCCGGGCAGCCTTGGTGAAGCTCGTAGATCTCACAGACAGCCCTCGCCCCCCCTAGGAAGAGTTCACTCTCTCAGATTGCCTCGAGAGTAAGTACTGATGCAAGACGTCGGGCCTTCTTGACTCTTTTCGGGCTGGCTTTTCACAGCCCTCGGCCCCCCCTTTAAGAGCTGCCACGTTTTTCTGGAAGTGCTCGCCCATAGAGAGGAGTGGCTGGCAAAGCCAGCCCAAAAAGAATGGACAGTATCCCAAGCCAAAGAAAGAGGTGCCGAAAAAGAACTACATTACAGTCCACGTTTTTTACAGCCCTCGCCACCTTTGGAAAAGCTCAAAACTTGATGCACGAAGCAGGGTTGTCGAACGCGACGGGAAAGGTCCAACGACCAGGGCGTGGGGAGTGACGGCAGCAGCGAAGGCGCGACGCAGCCGGCGCGCGGCCCGCGGCCCGGAGCGCTGACGGCAGCAGGCTCGACCTCATTGGGCGCCCGTGGAGGGCGGAAGCCGCCCGGAAGCTTCCTGCCACGGGCGGCGCTTGTTGGCCCGTTCCCGCGGCCAATGGGCGCGCAGCCGCCACTGAGAATGGAAACTCCCAGTTAAAGAGCTCTCGTCCCCCACTCCCACTGGGGCTTCAGCTCGACATCGAGCAGACGGCGTCCCCGCCGAACGGCAGATCAGCTCTCCAGCCCCCATCTATTCCCGACGTCGCCAGGGCCCCGCTCCCCCGCCGGCCTTCGGCCTGCAGCTCTCCCCCCCCCCTCCCTCCCTGCGGCGACGAGCTCGACGCCAGCGCCCCGCCGCCGCCGCCACCGCTAATACCGCCACCACCGCCGCCGCCACCGCCGCCNGGCCCTGTCCGGCCCCGCTCCGCCCGCGCCGACCGATCGCCCTCCCAGGACCGACGCACAGGGCACGCCTCTGCGAGCCGATATGACGGCTCACGAGAACGGCCACTCGGCGATCGACATTGGCCTCGAGGACCGCCATGGCGTCCCCCCCACGGATGCGTCTGCCACGAGCTATGATATGAGCGTACAGGGGCTCACGTACAAGGTACGTGTGTCGGCCGCTCTGGAGAGTGCTAGCTTCTACTCTCCCTTATGAGCTGCCTCTTTCCTGATACAAAAGTAGCTTCGACTAGCATGACGACGCACCTTATGTTGAGGTTCGTTCAGCATTATCCGCTGCGAAGGCCACAAACGCTGGCGCTGGCAGCAGTAGGTGAGCGGCTCGGTTAACGGCAACAATACTACAGTGTGCTTAAGTAGACTGAGCTGCCACCCATATTACCGTTGATGAACTCTTGCGACAAATATCTCCAAGTTCACATTGTGCTTCCTCTGATGTCAGCCACTTCATCTGCTACTTCACAGATAGTATCGAAGGTTCAAGGAGCACCTGTGGAGCGCAAATTGCTCGATGACATAACGGTCAATGCCCGAGCCGGAGAGATCCTTGCGGTTGTGGGACCATCTGGAGCTGGAAAGTCAACTTTCATTGACGCATTGGCTGGACGCATCGACCCCACCAGCTTAGATGTAAGCTGGCACTCTGTACAATACTGCTCACATCTGCATGCTACACTTCCTTGACGCTCATCGCTTGGTCCGTAGGCGAGGCATGGCCAACAGTCAATTTGTCCTGCGGCTACGTAGCTTACAGCAGTGACATGCACCCCACTTGAATGGGTTTTCTTGTTGACTTTGCAAGCACTTCTTCTGCCGTGCAGGGTGTCATCCTCGTCAACAACAAAGCACTGACAACAAGTTTCAGGCGAATCTCTGGTTACGTCATGCAAGAGGATGCTCTATACTCGCAGCTAACAGTGAGGGAGACATTGCTCATTAGCGCACGCCTGAGGATCTCAAATGAAGTATCTCACAAGGCGAAAATCAGGCGTGTAGATATAATGATACAAGACCTTGGCCTCCAAGACTGTGCCCATACTCTGATCGGCAATGAGGAGGTGCCTGCAATATGTTACCATGACAATTGTATAAAGCCCTACTCTGTGCAAATGTTTGTGAGTTGCACTTGCTTTGTGATTAAGCAGAATCTATGACGAGTTTTAGATTAGTATTGCCGCTCCTCAATGTTGCCAACGAATTGATGATGCACTTGTCAAAGACCTCTGACAGATGCACCAACTGTATCTGCTGGATGCAGAGCCGAGGTATTTCAGGTGGAGAGCGGAGGCGTGTGTCAATAGGTGTGGATATGGTCCATGATCCTGCAGTTTTTTTCTTGGATGAGCCAACTTCTGGCCTTGACAGCACATCTGCACTCAATATCATGGAAACACTCAACAAAGTAGCTGTGCAGGTAAGAATCAATCAAGGCATATAATTTCTCAAACATTTCATGACAATCTATGCACGCCTCTAGATCTGCTAAAGACCACACTTGCAGGAACTCTTGACAGAAGCTTTAAGTCAATTTATAGCTTGCATACTGGTTGTAGACAGCCATTCGTGGGCAGAGTGAGAAGAGTCTGCGTGTCCAACCATATTGTTGCTGCCAATTCTGCCAGCTTCACGGATACAGCAAGGCATTCACACAGCCGTCTAAGATTGAGTACACAATTAGCAAGCCCTAGCACCAGCTTGGTCACTGTACCCTTTCAGACTGGACTCATACAGCTGATAAGAATTTGTTACTTGATGACCTTTTCAGAGGAAGAGGACCATCATATTGAGCATTCACCAACCTAGCTTCAGAGTGCTGGAACTCATACATAACTTCCTGGTACTCGCTAAAGGGAAGAGTGTCTACCAGGGACCCCTTGACCGGATGGTCCCCTTCTTCCAAGACTACGGCTGTACCATTCCCGAGCGAGTAAGTGGTCTTGGCTATCCCTGTGAATGCACGTGTGTCTTGCCAACCAATCAGTGCTGCTGAAGGAGAATGATGGTGTTGCTGCTAGTCCTTCGCTTACAGTAACTTTTCATCTTATGAGCATGGCACAGGCAAACATATTGGAGTTTGCTCTCGACTTCATCGAGAAGGAGCAGAACGGACCAGATGGACTGGACAAGCTTATTGCTTACCAGGTGAAACAGAGGGGTACATGAATTTGGAGATCAGATTCTAAGATTGTTGATTAGGCCCAGCAGTACAGGTGCAATGGAGATCGACTCTTTTCTGATGGCCCTCATGCAAGTGGGCTTGCAGGCGAAAAGGAATGAGGAGCAGAGAGATTTGTCTTCGCTGAGCAACATAGGCGTCCTCGGACTGCAACCACACTTTGCGACCAGCTTCTTATCAGAGTTGATGGTCCTCATGGAAAGGACTGCACGAGTCACCTGGCGCACACCAGAGCTATTCCTTGCCCGCTTGATCGTCATGGTAAGACGCACTTGCTTCAAAGCTCAGCAGTTCTAGTATATGCCATTCCTCCTTGCAAGAATCACATAGAGAGGACCTGATATATCAGTATCCAGACCCGAAGCTTTACTATACAGATAACAGCCAGGCTTATGGAATCTGCTAGCACTCAGCCCAGCATTACCTGGACGACCATTTGTGATTGCCGTTAACATGGACAGATTGCATGTCAGCCCTCTTTCGGATTGTCACGTGTCTGCTATCTGCGCATGAACAAACACCTTCTCTTGACACTTGGCGTGGCCCCTCGACTCCACAGAAGACTTTTGACGCCATTTGATACTGAAGGGGTTTGCTTGGCATTGTTGCAGTCAGTAACTGGCCTCTTCATGGGGTCCTTATTTTTCAACGTCAAATTTAGTCCCAAAGGAGTGCAGCAGAGAGAGTCCTACTTTGCTTTTACTCTCACGGCTTTCTACTTCACAGCAACTGAAGCCCTTCCCGTATTCCTCTCGGTAATGCTGGCACAGAAGCCTCATGCTGTTGCAGCTAATGTCGCAGAAGGTTATGATTGCCATGTACAAGCCATGACCTCTGAATGGCAAGCCTCCACATGATAAATGCATGTGCATTAAGTGATTTTAAGTTACATGGTCCAAAGCCACAGGAACAGACAGAGACGCCTCTAACAAAAAAACGTTTCTTTGTCAAACAGGAAAAGCAAATCCTGCTCCGAGAGACATCAAGAGGAGCCCATCGCATGATCTCTTATGTTGTTGCGAACGGGCTCATGTTTCTGCCAATCTTCATGGCCATCGCAATCAGCTTTACCTGTGTCTCGTACTTTTTGATTGGGCTTGTCAATGATGCTGGCGCCTTCTTCATCACCACTATTATATTCTTTGCAGTCCTAGCACTTGCGAACTCCTTCGTCCTCTTCGTCGGAGCAGTGGTGCCGAACTTTGTGATTGGGAACACCGTACACACTGCTGTGACTGCCTTCATGTTCCTCGTATCTGGGTTCTTCATTGCCCGGTGAGTTTTGAATACTGCATGACTCTTTGTTTGCACAGCACACCTGCATCATTTGCAGCTCGCCATCAAGGCCCCAGCATGTCTCAAGTGAATACTACATGACCAGTCGTGACAATGCTGCAGGCAGATCAGTAACTTACATCGTTTCAGCTATAGCAGTGAGGACACAGCGTGTTGGCCCAACCTGGCATTGAATACGAAAGACTGCAGCAAACTGCACTGCTAAGCACTACTGCATTGATTCAGATGTTGATTCTTGGTTCAAGATTGACTGTTCCTGCAGAAAGGGCATCCCTAAGTACTGGATTTGGCTGCACTACCTCTCTCACTTCAAGTACCCTCTGGAGGCCCTCAATCATAACGAGTTCAGCAGGTTGACAGGGAAGTGCTTTGACACTGACGCAGTGACTGGCGCATGCTCTGCAACTGCCGACGACATTTTACGAAGATATGGCGCCGGCAGAGTGCATCTTTGGGCCAACGTTGGGATCATTGTCGCCTTTTACTTTGGATACCGCTTCTTCTTCTACCTTGTACTCCTCATGCGAAGTAGAGCTGTCCGCAAGTGAGCAGAAAGCCAAGAATTCAAGCTTCAAACCTGCTGCCTTTTCGCGTGCAGCTCATGTCTGCGTGCAAGCTAGACAGCTTTCAAGAAGATGGATCACTCATGCACCGACTACACTCTGAAGGTGCTAGGCATAGGATTGTATAGCAAACCAGACCTCCCTTTTGTAAGCATTCTGACCGACAGCAACAAAGTCATCTCTATATACAGAGATCTATGATACTTGAGAACATATAGCTTTCAAACGGTCAACAAAGTCAACTCAAATATCTATAAGGAGCCAAGTCGGTTGGCCACTGTTGAACACTCTTAATATTAATTTCTTGCAAACACACATGCTTTGCCCTAGCTGGCCAACCACAATCCTTGCCCGCCCCAACCCAACCCCTCCCCCTGAGGTGCTGCGCTCATACACACAAGCCGGCTCCATACCGCCCAGGTATAATTGCAATAGCCGTTTGTGGCTCGTACACCACTCTGTAATCAGAAGAGGTGTGATACAGCCAAAAGAATGTGATGTGTACAAGGGGTGCAGCCTCGACTAAAGTCAGGAGCTGAGGTGGTCTTCCACAAAGTCGGGATTCTTTTTCAAGATAACGTGGCCCTCTAACACTGTCGTCAGAGCAACGTACCTGCGGCAGCCAACAGCAGCCACCAGTGTGAGGAGAGGATTGCAAATTAGATGAAATTAAGAACCAATAGCTGCACACTGCCCGGGCTTTAAAGTCATAGTACAATAATGCTGACACATGCTTGGCCAGGTGTACTGGCCTAAGGGAGGGGGGAGACGCATAGAGCCCCGAAGCACTCAGCATGTCGAAATTGCTGAGGAAGACATCGGACTTTTAGGCCTTTGGCTGATCAAGGCATGGAGCAGTAGCACTAGCACTCACTTGTCCGTGGCCAGCTCGGCCCTCTCGCCGGTGACCAGCAGCACGGGCGTCGTGTGCGTCTGGAAGCCGGTGATGGACTTTGGCCGGCCTGCCTGGCCCACCACGTCCACCGCTTGGCCCACCCGCACCGCCACCGGCAGTGGGCGGAGGTCCTCGCCCACCGTCATCAGCATCCTCGGCTGCGCCACAGACAAAGAGACCCAAGAAGGCTATCAACTCCAGCAGATGAGTGAAGGTGCACGAAGTCCGTGCGTAGGCTCTTGCCCAAAGACGTCTGCTGGCTGCATCACTTGCATTCCATGGACTAAGACGCCGTTGCCACATGCAATCTGTGAGCGGAGGCACGGTGTCCAGAATCAGATACATGAGAAAGCACAACCAGACATGCACTACTTGATGTGGTGGCACCTTCCACAACGGGACAAGGGGGTGCACACCTGCATGGCTATGACAAGAAAGTACAAGCAGTAGTGGTAGCGACCCAGAATGATGGACTTCATGTCTAGGCATCCATGCAGGAAAGCAGCAAGGCCTGCCACAGCCACGCTGCAAGTACGAGCCATTGGAAAGTCAGGCTGCTATCACAGCTGATGGATCTGCTGCACGCTGTAAGCCTGTACTCATTGGTGCGTGCTGTTATAAGTCCATGTTATGATTGCAGAAAGGATCAGATCAGAGGCGTACTTTGAGAGGAGGAAGCGGTCAGAGTGATAGGGATTGAGTGTCAGAAGGCCCTTTCCCAGGTGTACAAGGCCCTGTCCGATCCGCACCTACATCAGCCGCAGTGCATATACTAATCAATCACTATGACTCCATATGCAGCTCGTTCGGTCCAATGTTGAGCTCAAAGGCGTTTGAAAGACAAACAAGACAGCAAGCTAGAGTGTACAAGAAGTCAATTACAGAGGCAGGGAGCAACAATTACACAGAAGAGGAGTGACGGGTCCTTGTAATAGTAGGATGAGAGGCTCCTCAACATCCCTGCGATCCTTGCATTGTTTGTCCCCGCACCAATCAAGCCCATCCCAATAATAGCTCCCTGAACCCCAACATCAGAGGAGTGAATAGAAGTGCTTCTGCTTGTGTACAAGTTGATACCAAACAATGCAACCGCTGCTCGTCTTGGCAATTAGGCTCACCATTGCAACCTCAGAGTCGCTATCATGGCTCAGCCGGCTCAGGGTATCCATGACGGTCATCTGCGGAGGAAACACCCAGCACATCAAGTGCCAGAGGCTTCGACTCTTTGGTCAGTGTCCAATAAGACTTGCCTAGGTATTTGCATACGTTCTGCATCTGTTACCGCCTCTGCCGGCTCGCTAATCATGTTCAGGCGCAACATCTACAATATCAAAGTGCTGTGTGCAAACAAGCTGCAGCTTGAGAGATTATCAGCTCCTCATGCCAGAGCTGCCAGCAGTAGCAAAAGAGAGGCAGACCTTGGGATTGCTAATGGACAGGAGTCCCATTGCGAGCGGCACGGCGCGCCGTATATTGGGGTCCCCATATTGCAGCAAGTGCTCAAGGCTCCTGATTGCCATCTCCTGACCGAGCTCCTCGCCCATGGCAATGAGGGCGATGCCCAACACCGCCGGCACCTGGAAGTTGTCGTGCTCGCCCTCCAGATGGTCGGCGCAAAGTGAGAGCAGCTTCTGCACTTTAAGCACGTTGCCTGTGCCGGCGTATGCGCACGACTCCAATGTGACCTGGCAGTACCTTGAGATCCTTGGATTGAGCGTCTTCGCCACCTCCACAGTTGCATCCACTGCCGCCTGCTCTTGACACTCTGAGTGAGTTCAGTATGTTTGACAGGTAGCTGCCTCCAAAAGCACTTATTAGTGACTCAGAGTACCATACCACATGGCAGCAAAGTGATTAAGTCATCAGTCCAAGATCAGTCCTGCATCTGCATGTCGGGAACCTGATACTTGACAGTAAGACAGTAAGACCCAGTCGTTAACAGCGTACTTGAATTACAAGGGTAGTGCCCTTGCCTGTTTGCCAAGGAAGAGAAGGCCGAGCCCCAAGCAGAGGTACCGGGCGAGGGGCTCTCCGAGCTCGGTCTCCCTGTCCATCATGGCCAGAACAATAGCCTGCGCAGCGTCCTCGTTGCAGCTTCCAACGAAAACCAGGCCGAGGGCGAGGGCGGCAAAGCCCGCCACATCGACGCCCACCTTTGAGTCCGTGACCACAGGAGTGAGGAGCCCCAGAAACTGCCGTGCAAAGTACAGGAAAGCTCAGGAATCACAACCGAGAGCATTAGAAGCAGTAGCTCTGCTAAGAGTCGCAAGGTCCTCAAGCTGAAAGATGATAGTAACAAGAGGTGTCAAGGAAGAAATGATGCAGATATCATCCTGCTACGATTAACCCAAATTAACCCACTAGTTACTTTCATACGTATGGCCCAGAGAGGAGGACGATAGCTGGACTGGACATCCTCACATCTTGCTTCTGGCTGCCTGCATAGGCCAGGCCTAAGCCAATGATGGCGCCATTTCGCACTGTCGCATCCTCCTTTTCGACTGAATCTGACAGCAGCGCATATGCCTGCAAAGACAAATGCAACAACATGCGGCCAGCTCATCACTGACGACTCTTTGTCCAAGTTGATGCAGCACAGAGGAGTCAGCCGCAACATTTTGTGAATGCATGCATAATTCAGTTGTGGGCAGCCTTAGCTTCTGACAGAGTGATCCCAGTGACGATGAAGTGCAGATTGTGCAGAAGTATGTGTACGAGAAGCACAAGGATGTGGGAAGGCAGCACGGACAGGATCAAACTCTGTACGAACGCCTGAATTGAGGACTCCAATCCCAAGCAGCGCCCCGGCAACAATGTTGTTGTCGGAGCTGTACAGATACTTGTCAATCTGAGTCAGGCCCCCATCGACATCCCATAGTAGTATCAGACCCTGCGAGTAAATTCAAGTGAAAAAGCACTTGGCTCAGAGAGGTAGCATTCAGAGGCACTAAAGATTGCAAACAAGAAAGACCACCAACATTAATTTGTGGCTGCTCAAGTTCAATGATGGACCCTGTCAGCCAGTCGAACATATATGAAGACTTGAATTGCACAAAGAGCAGGTCATGCAGGACTAAGACGGATAATATCCTGCCCAGGAAGAAGTGACGCATGACACACCAGGCTGGCAGTGGCGCTGATCTTCCCATGCTCCTTGTTCTTGAAGAGCCAGCCCCCTCCGCCGTTGGTGGACTCCGAAGTTGCTGTCATCAGCTTGTCCTGTCACGGTTTTGCCCAGGAAGATTTTGAGATGGGCCAAAAGAGATTTAACCATGTGAATAAATGGTGAGCTGAGCTGTACTCGCTCTGCAGGCTGTAAGCAGTCTGGGCATGAGCAATTACCAAGCTTCCTCTATAATGGGAACAACTTAAATGCCTATCGTGAAGGTGAATGGCAATTTGCTTCAGCATACACAACAATAAGATCCCATCAGCTGCAATTTTTGAGTTGTTGGCAGAAACCTGCCCAAAGCCGGCATTGACAAGGCCATTGACAAAGGTCGCAGCCAGATTCTGCCTCGCAGAGTCCACCGCCGATGCTGCCCCAGCTCTGCCGTCGATCAGGTGGGCCTTGTAGATGTCTTCAGGCAGCTTGGCCTCCATGACATCGAGGTCTCGCGCAAGCGCAAGGTATGCAGTGCTGAGGCCGGCATTACTGAGGATCTCCTGCACGCTCTCAAGGTCGTCCTTGGGCACGAGCATCTTGTCGTTCTCCAAGTCTAGCACAAACCCCTGCACACGCGCACAAGGCCAGCTCTCTGTGCGCAAAGTCCAGTAAAGCGAGACCTCGGTGCAATGATCGTTGTCATGTTACTGTCGACATGCACAAGAGCTCAACTGTGATTGTTAACAGCATCTAAGAGACCTGCAAGATCAGCTGTTGTGGCTTTGGGTTCAGCTCCGCTCTCAGAGACTATGCACCGGGCAGTTCTCCAAGGTGACGACCAGATGAACGAACCTGGCGGGCCAAGATGTATGCTAATTGCTTTCTCTCCAGGGAGTCTGTACACGCTCTGAATGTGGCCTTCACAAACTGCAGCTCAAGTAGCAAGACAGCAGCGGACTTCTGGCATTAAGCTAGCTTTTTGACATGTCCCAATGGCATATGGTGGCCAGCCAGTCGAATATTAGCTTGGATATATGACAACTTTGATGAAGAAACGCAGCTGCTTGCCAGAATGGACAGTGCTGAGCCAGTCAGGGCAGCTCTGGTCACACTTTCACGTCTTGTTTGGGATACTGAAGCGGCCATTTTGGCATGGAGCTCACATCCGAGTTGTTCAGGCGTAGAGCAACGCGCAGCGCCTCAGGGTGCTGCCCCATCTTTGTGTAGATCTTATACGCAACCTCCAGGGTTTGCACGTCCTCCGGCTCCGACACATAGCTGCAGATAGTGACAAGATCATGAGAGACTCTCAGATTTGCATTATAAACAACACTTAGACGGCAGGACAACCAGAGAGACTTAGAGAGACGGGACTGATCCTGCCTGAAAACACAAAACCCCTGGTCACAGGCATTCCTTAATTTGATCTACCAATGCTGGAAGCGATACACACAGCCCAAATGGCACCGCGCTGCCAAGCACCTGGCTGCGCTGGTGAGGTAGAGGCACGTCCTCTGGTAGTTGGGCAACTCGATCTGGTCCACAAGGAGATCCAGGGCTTCCACCTAACGCATGCAAGTTGTCCTACTCTTTACGTCAATACCACGGCTGTAGCAACCATTAAGTTGGCAGGTGTTGCAAACGCCACCACGCCTTAGCAGACCACAAGCTGTCAGAAATAGACGGGGGCCTGGATTGATAGTGACGCAGACCTCCAGCAGCAGGTCCACGGCCTCGGGCTCCGCATTGTGCTGCAAGGGTCCAAGAAGCAACAGAAGCGCCGACTCAGATCAGGCATCTCATAAGGGAAGATGTCTCTGGGAGCAAGGGGCCGCAGAAGACAAAGTACCAAGAGCGCTCTGTTCTTATCCTCTGCCTTCGTCGTGATTAGTTCGATAAAAAGAGCATTGAGCAGAGCTTGTACGCCCTCAATACTTCCACAAGATAGACCAATCAAGAAATATCCTTCATGACCAATGGAACTGTAAGCCAACAATCATTCGATCTGATTCCGAGCCAAAGCAGCTGTAGCGCCTGGTAACACGAGCTTGGGAGGTCCATCCAGCGGGGCGCCACATACCTTAATGTGGAAAGGCACAATCTCCTCAACAAGGTCCATGAGCTCGTCACAAGGCTGCCCACGGTGCTGCAGCAGCGGCGCACACATGCTGGCCGCCTTAGTACTAAAGCAGTGCCCGACCAAGATGGCCCGACGCTGGCGGAGCACGAAGCAAGTGATGCGGAGGGCAGGGCCGGCCTGGCACCTGCCGGTACCAGTACTCCTGGCCGAGCTCCCCCGCCAGGTTCCTGCACAGGAACATCTGCGGCGCCTGAGGCGGACCTCTCAGGGCATCCGTCACAGCAAGCTGTGCTCATGACCGCTGCGCTGAGTGAGCGCAGGTGACAGGACTTCCTCCGCTGCGAAGCAGCGCTGACACCGCGAACTCCACTGACCTGACATACTCGTGGCCCCAGGAGCCTAACTCGTCTTCCGACCCCAGCAGTGCGTACTTGACGCTCTCCTGCAGCGAAAGGAGGGCGTCAGGAGGGCGAGGAATGGCTGTCACGGCAGGGTGCTGTGCAAGGGACGCACGAGCAGCGAGGACCTCGCTGCACCATCCAGCCGTGCCGCAAAATCACAGCGTCAAAGGTTGAGAAGGTCAGCAGCGAGGTTGCTTGCGACGGAACCAAGTACGAGGCTACAGGTTGCCCAGGGGCTGCCTCGTGCGCACCCTCTTTTCCATGGGGGACATGGTCATGGCGAGCACCGAGAGGACATCCGCGAGGAACTCCTGTGCGCCCAATCGATTGAACGTACGTCAGTCACATGCAGCACGAGCTGATGTACAGAGAGAACCCCGAACGAGAGCCTGCAACGAGCCATTGAGCAGGCTGCCGAGGTAAAGGCAAGCAGCAGGGCTTCCACGTCCGCCCGCTTCTGGCAGGTCCAGTCTCGGCCCGCTGACAACCACGATGCCGCGAAGGGTTCAGGACGCGGCGGAGCGGATGCACCTTGTTCTCGCGAGCAGTGTCGGGCATGGAGTGGAAGAAGTCCTTGAGGGCGCCGAAGTGGGCGCGCAGGAACTTGAGGGGCTTCGGCACGGACGTCATGGAGCTCGTGGCGGTCCGGATCTCCCGCCTGCCATGGGGGCTTGCCTGCAGGAGTCAGCCGCGTCCGCGCTTGCAGAAGCCATGGCGGCCGATGTGGAGAGCGCAGAAATATTTGGTGTGGCACCTCATGCTCTCCAGCGCGAGCCGCTGCACGCCGGCATCGGGGTCCTGCGCGCGCTCCACCATGAGCTCCAGCGCCGCCTTGAGCTCCGCGTCCTCGTCCGACTGCGCACGCCACAGCGACAGGGCTTGGATTTAGCGATGGGCCCTTCATAGCCCCGGCCTCCACGACGGCGGCGACGCCTCGGAGGTGCAGCTCTCAAGCTGCGCACCAGCTCGTCCTCCTTGTCGCCCTTCTTCGCCTTCTTCCCCGCGGCCTCGGCCGGCGAGCTCTCCGGCGTCGCGCCGTCGCCGCCATCGCCGCCGCCGCCGCCGCCGCCGCCGCCACCACCGCCGCCACCGTCGTCGGGCTGTTTCTGATCGCGGGCCGCCTCGTGCCTTGGCTTGCGTGCCTCCTCGTAGAGCTCCACGGGCTCCGGACCGCCCCGTCGCGCCGGCGGCCCCGCTGCCGCTTTGCTGGCAGCGCCAGCCCCCGCCGGCTTGCGAGTGCTTGCGGCGGTCGCTCAATCCGTCCGCTCGAAGTTCCGGAGGGACTTAGCGCGCCTGCCTCCATGCCCGCAGAACGGCAGTCACGTTGCTGAGCTTCGCGGAGCCTGCGAGCGCTGTGAAGGGCTCTTGGCAGCAACGCCCATGGCAGCCATCTCGTACCGATAGCGGCCTAAGTACCGGGGTGCGTGCCGCCGAGGCTCGCAAGCAGAGGCCCGGATGTGCTTCTAGCCGCACCCCAAGAATGGGGAGCATTGCATCAGATGGTGCTGCTAACCACAAGGAGGGCCTCAATGGCCTCGAAGGTACAGGAGCGCCTCCTTGACCTATGCACCGCAGCTTGGCACTAGAGGAACTGGTGATAAAACTGGAGGGAGATACTGTTTAGGACGAGAGTACGCAGTTATTGGAGGCGTCAGCCTTGTGCATGAGCTCGGCGTTCGATGGATTATGGCAGACTAGAAAGTGTGCTTGATTGATGCTTTACCCTGCCCAAGTAGGCAGCCAGGNCCTCCTTTCCCTCTCTCCTCCCCTTCCCTTCCCTCAATTGACAAAGATAACATGGACTGCAATGTTGCTTCTCGAACGGCAAGTGCACCTGGACCTGCACCTCTCAGGCGCTCACCGCCTGCACTGTCCCCCACCTGTGCCAGCCCTCGAAGAAGGAGGAGAAGAAGCCGAAGAAGACCGCCGCGCCTGCAGAGGAGGAGGCGAGGGACGCCGTCGACCCGGAGACCGTGCCGGGCGAGCGCAAGCGCCTGGCGCCGCAGATGGCCAAGGCCTACAGCCCCCGCGCCGTCGAGGCCAGGCGCGCGCCCACACCGGCCCAGCCTCAGGACGGCGTGGCGGTGTTTGCTCGTGCTATTGCGAATGAATTGGGAGAGAGGGAGAGAGGGAGAGAGAGGGAGGGAGAGAGAGAGCTCATGCTCTGTGCTACATTGCGGCTGCTGCAGGTGGTACGAGTGGTGGGAGAAGTGCGGCTTCTTCACCGGCGACCCGGCGGGCGCCAAGCCCAAGTTCACGATGGTCCGCTGACCACCCTCCCTCCTCGCCTCACTGCCCCTCCTCCCTCCTCGCCTTCTCTCCACCTCCTCGTCCTTCCTTGGGTCCCCCCCCTCCCTCCTCATCTCCTGCTCCCTGCAGCCCCTCCCTCCATCCCCCACTCCCTCCTCCTCACGCAGCGCCCAGCTCCCTCCCTCCTCCCCCCCTCCCCTTGGAGCGCAGGTGATACCGCCGCCGAACGTGACGGGCGCGCTGCACATCGGGCACGCGCTGACGTCGGCGGTGGAGGACGCGGTCGTGCGGTGGCGGCGCATGGCCGGGTGGGAGGTGTGCTGGGTGCCCGGCGTGGATCACGCGGGCATCGCCACGCAGGTCGTCGTGGAGAAGAAGCTCATGCGCGAGCGCGGGGCCACGCGCCACGACCTCGGCCGCGACGCCTTTGTCCGCGAGGTAACCAAAAAATCAGATCCGTAATAGAATACGTTGTGGGCTCCGGCCATGAAGGCAGCCGGTTCTGCGCTCTAGACGAGGTCTTGGGTTTAGGGTAAGGGTTTAGGGTTAAGGGTTTTTGCCTTAAACCCTTAACCCACATGCGGTGGGCGCAGGTGTGGAAGTGGAAGGAGGAGTACGGGAACCGCATACTGATGCAGCAGCGGCGGCTCGGCGCGTCGCTCGACTGGACGCGCGAGGTGGGCCACTGCATCTGCAGCCGCCAAAGGCAAAGCCACTTGACATCATAAAATTATACTAAGCCATTACCAGAATAGAGCACCAATCTGCGGACGTGGGGGTTGAGACGGCTGCTGGACCACAGTGGCGAGCAGCACCCATCTGGCCGCTCTTCTGCAACCGCATCCCTCCTCTCTCCTTGCTCACATCCTGCCTCTTCCTTTCTCTACATCCCTCCTCCTCCCCTCTCCTGTCTGCCCTGCGTCTGCGCTCTGGTTTGCCTCCATGCAGTCCTTCACGATGGACGCGAAGCTCTCGAAGGCCGTGACCGCTGCGTTCGTGCAGCTCCATGACCGCGGCCTCGTCTACAGGTCAGCTAGCGCCTCCTCCTCCTCCCGAGCACGCATTCTCGACAAGGCCATTGCATGGCCTGCCGCCGCAGCCGTTGCCGTCACCACCATTACTGCCACCAAAGCTTGATGTGGCGGCTCCATGACCATGGCCATGACTCCTGGGACACTCGCCGGCGTGGCAGGGACAACCGGCTCGTGAACTGGGACTGCGTCCTGCGCACTGCCGTGTCGGACATCGAGGTACGTTGGCAGTGTGCAGGGACAAAATTGAGCTTAGGCTTGGGTTGAGCTTCGGGCGCAGCAGTCGACCGACTGCTCGCTCGGCCTCGCGAGCTGCGGCAGGGACACCGCCGGCCTCTCTCCGCTGTGGCGCAAAGGCGGTGACACGTCAGTTCCCATGGCGGCGGCGGTGCGCGCTCGCTCGCGCCAGGTGGACTACCAGGACATCAAGGCGCGGACGGCAGTCAAGGTGCCCGGCTACGACGAGCCCGTGGAGTTCGGCGCGCTAACGCAGTTTGCCTACGTGCTGGCCGACCCGCCGCCCGGCGGGCCCGCCGAGATCGTCGTCGCGACCACGCGCCCGGAGACGATGCTCGGCGACACGGCAGTCGCGGTTCACCCCCGTGATGCACGGTACAAGGCACTGCATGGCCACCTTGCTGTGCACCCCTTCATCGCCGGGCGTCGCATCCCTATCATTGCCGACGAGATGGCCGACCCCGAGCTTGGCACTGGCGCCGTCAAGGTGCGTGACTGTTCCTTACGCTTTGCACCTAAGTCCCCTCTGACCTCCGTCCTATCCTACCCTTCCTCCTTCTCCCTCCCTGCATGCTCCTTCCTCCCTCCTACCCCCTGCCTTTGCTGCCTTTGCCACTTCTCATCTCATGGACTACGTAATCTCAGCTCTACCTGGAGTTCAATTATAAGTGATTTTCTGAAAGACTCATGCTTCCGTCCTAAGTACATAAGTGTTTCATTATTTGTCTTGTGTTGTGTAAGATCTCCAATCTTATGCTCTTTATCCAAGTTGTGCTGTCTTACCCTTTGTATCTTAGGTAATGTGCAAGTCCGATGCTGTGGCACTGACTCACCCAGGCTTCTCTGTGCGATTGCAGATCACGCCAGCGCATGACCCCAAGGACTTTGCTTGCGGGCGGCGGCACGGCCTGGACTTCATCAACATCTTCACCGATGATGGTTGCATCAACAGCAATGGCGGCGAGTTTGCCGGGCAGCGGCGCTTCGACGCCCGCAAGAGCGTCATCAGGGCATTGCAGGACAAGGTAGGCCCGCTACGTCGCGGCTCGCACTGGGCTTACATTGTCTTGCCGGCGCTCGTAGCTTGGCAAGCCGTTGCGATTGTTGCGTTAACCTTACGATTGGGGCCATGCTGCTGCAGGGCCTATACCGTGGCGTGGCCGACAATGAGATGCGGCTCGGGTTCTGCTCGCGCTCCAAGGACGTGATCGAGCCGATGATCAAGCCGCAGTGGTACGTGCGGATGGAGAAGCTCGGCGCCGCAGCAATGGGGGCGGCCGCTGACGGTCGCCTCGAGATTCTCCCACCTGAGCACATTGCGACGTGGAACAGGTACGGCGCATTCCTGTCGCGACAGTGATCCGCACAAAGTGGCGCTGCATCTTGGCGACGTCTGCAGCAACGCCTACCCTGGCCTTCGTAATTCACGACTGAGATCCGAATGCTTACGGCCTGCCAGGTGACTCGTGTTGACTGCATCAGGTGGCTGGAGGGCATCCGCGACTGGTGCATCTCCCGGCAGCTCTGGTGGGGCCACCAGATCCCAGCGTGGTACGCTGCGCTTCCCGGGGACACCAACCGGGAGCTCGGCGCGTCTGCCGATCGCTGGGTGGTCGCCCACGACGAGGCCGAGGCGTGGGAGGCGGCCAGGCGCCGCTTCGGCGGCGAGGTCGCGCTGACACGCGACCCGGACGTGCTCGACACATGGTTCTCGTCGGGCCTCTTTCCGTTCTCGGTCTTCGGGTGGCCGGACGCGTCACCGGAGCTCGACGCCTTCTACCCGACCGCCCTCCTCGAGACAGGCCATGACATCCTCTTCTTCTGGGTTGCCCGCATGGTCATGCTTGGCATGGAGCTCACTGGCAAGGTCCCCTTCAAGCAGGTGCGCTATGCGTGCGACTGTCCTTATGCAAGTCTAAAATTGTCCTCCAAACTGCATGAGAAGATAGATCTTGCCAGACTTGCTGCACTGAGGACCATCAATGATCTTAATTAGGACTGTCACTTTCATGTTCTTCAAAGTTGAAGCTAAGACTCTGATGCATCACTTCTGACTCTGAGTACCTGTCTCTCCTTCTCTGCTAAGCGTGCTGCTGCTGCTGGCGCTCATTCATGGCAGGTCTTTCTGCATGCCATGGTGCGCGATGCTCACGGCCGAAAGATGTCCAAGTCTCTGGGCAACGTCGTTGACCCGCTTCAGGTGATCGACGGCGTCACACTTGCCGAGCTCCATGAGCAGCTGGAGGGCGGCAACCTGGACCCACGGGAGGTTGCCATTGCCAAGGAAGGGCAGCGTGCTGACTTCCCCAATGGCATTGCTGAGTGCGGCTGCGACGCCCTGCGTTTCGCCCTCCTGGCCTACACAGCCCAGGTCAGCAACATCACTTCCTAGATGTCAGGTCCCTGCTTGACCAAAAGACAAATACACAAGTGATGATCGAAGTGCGGCTGGGACTTTCTCATCAGTCCTCCTTGAGGGTACACTAATAGAGCATCACTCATTGATTGATCAAACGGCATTTGGTAAGGTATTTTGTAGACCCATTTCTTGTTATGCAGTCGGTGAATATCAACCTGGACATCCAGCGAGTGGTAGGCTACCGGCTCTGGTGCAACAAGCTCTGGAATGCCATCCGCTTTGCAATGCTCAATCTTGGCTCAGATTTTGTGCCGTCCTCTCCGCCGCCCTCCCCAGATTCTCTGCCATTTGAGTGCAGGTGAGGCACTACAAGCAAGTCTTAACTCTCTTTTATTGAATATCAGAAACTCTTCCTGCAGTTGCCATGTCATGTCAGACACCTTCTTGGTCTGCTTGTGTATTTCTGGTTGCAGGTGGATTTTGTCCACCCTCAACTCCACGATTGAGAAGACAGTTGCCTTGCTGGAGGCATACGACTTTGCCAATGCCACAACAGCAGCATATGCTTGGTGGCAGTATCGCCTTTGCGACGTGTTCATTGAGCTTATCAAGCCGGTGATGAGCGCGGACGAGGGTGACGAGCTGAAGCTGGCGACACGAGACACGTTGCACGCGTGCCTTGACAATGGCTTACGATTGCTGCATCCCTTCATGCCATTCGTGACTGAGGAGCTGTGGCAGCGGTTGCCAAAGAGGAGGGAGGACAATGGAGGTGACCCGCCACCGTCGATCATGCTCTCACCTTACCCCACACCCCAGAAGGTGCTTCACCTTTGCGCATGATCAAATGTGTGTCTCTTGAAACACTTTCGAATCCTGCCTGCTTCAGCTGTGAAGCCTATGGTGAAGGCTTCAGATTAAGCATTTTGGTCAGATGTAGATTCTAAGCATTTTTGACTTATGGGTTCGTTCAAGTGCCGTGATCAAGAACATCTGGCACAATCCTTGAGGATGAGGATAGGATTCTAACCTCCTTGACACCATGCCTGGGTTTCAGGAGTGGAGCTGCCCGCATGCAGAGGCCGAGATGACCAGGATGGAGGGTGTCGCGCGCTCCATCCGGTCCCTGCGAACTAGCTACAATCTCCAACCCAAGCAGAAGTAAGTACAAGAAAATTGCACCTTTCTCATGCTGATACATGCCTTCTGTCAATCTCTGTCACAATCTCTGTAGATCCTGGCTCTCATTGCCGTCCTCAATCTCCAGGCCCAAGCTCTTCCTGCTTTGCAAGAATGAGGCTACAGAGGCTGTCATGAAGATGCTTGCGCCGGCACTGTGCACGATGGCCACGCTATCCTCCGCAGAGGTTAGCCTCTGACATACGATGGGACAATGACTTTGAAGTATGCTGCTCTGTCCTACTCAATGCAAGGTCCTCGGGAGTAGCTACTCAGGACCATCGTGACAAAGCATATGATGTTGTTCCTCCTTCCTGATTAAGGTGCCAGAATCACACGTGTATGACTTTAGCACTTGTTGTCCTTTGTTCTACATCAGATTCTGGAGGAGCGCAACGCAATGCCCGCAGGGTGTGCTGTGACAGTAGTGGACGAGGCTCTGACAGCGTACCTAGACCTCCGGGGGCTGTTAGACCCAAAAGCCGAAATTGAGAAGCTACACAAGAAGCAGGAGGACCTGACTCGGTATATTGCACATTCATGCAGACATGCTGATACAGATAATGTGATTGCCACTCTCATCAAAACTTGCACTCTAAATAGATTTTGCATCTTTTGATGCTGTGGCTCGTCTCCTGCAGGCAACAGGAGCAGCTCGCCAAGAAGATGGAGGCAGCTGGTTATGAGAAAGTCCCTGCAGCAGTGCGGGAAGAGAACGCGGGCAAGGTCGCCCGGCTGGCGGCAGAGATTGAGAGCGTTTCCGAGGCCACCGCAAACTTTCAGCAGCTTCTGATTGAGGCTGATGCTGACAGCTGACATTTGGCATAAAAACCATTCTTATCAATATTCGTTAATTCACTTGACAGGTACCTTTTGCAAGTTAAGTCAGCAGAAGTCTGAGGTTAGCAGCAGGCAATCGTCAATCCTTGCCCCCACCGTAGTGTACTACTGGTCGCCCAAGCGAGCGACATGGTGGATATAGACAATTGCAGACATGGCACAGGTGGCCTTTGCCTGCAGCTCGCACCGTTTGTGCTGGCAGAATAGGCCGGCAGACAGGGAGATATGCCAGCAGGGGTGTCGTGAATGTCTAGCAAGGGGGCTCTACAGCACAAGCTGAAGGCGGCATGACCAATTCGTATGACCAATTTGGCTAGGTCCTGCCACTCATCAGGAATGCTATTGGCACTTTGCAGCAGAAAGAGAATGACTCTTCCAGTAGAAAGCCAAGGTGCCTCCACCCTGTCCTGCCCCCCATGTCCACCATGACGGAGCCTTTCGACAAAGTGCAAGGTGGATATAGCCGGCCACACAGACGTTCCCACTTGTGTAGTCAGGCTCTTGAGAGGTGAACCTAGACAAAACATTACATCCTCTCTCCCTCACATCTCTCTTCTGATGTGGCGCTGGGGTAGATTGGCAAAACGGCAGTCCCTTAACTCCAACTTCTAGTGTAACTCACCTCCAGTGAGCACCAACTGCTAAGTCAAGCGGCTCATCTGCCAAAGAGGCGAGAGAAAAAGTTGCCCTTGGGCGCGGCCTCGGCGCAGGCAACATGGGCGTACCGCCCAGACGAATCCTTCTGTCGTGGCTCCCGAGAGGTGTCCTTGCCGCAGTAGCGGCACCTCTTGTCCACCCACCCCTCCTCCACATAGTCGCCCGCCACTGCAACAAAGTGGACAGTCGTGAGAGAAGCAGACCAAGTGCTACGCACTGCAGGGTGGTCAGAGAGCTGTGGATAGAAGGTCATCTGCAAGAGCATATCAAGAATACTGAGCTCAACGATAACAGGTTCCAGGCTGGAGTAAGAACGAGGCGGAAGCGTCATCTTGCTGTGGCAAAAGAGGGGCTCGAGCAGCGAACAGACCATCTATGAACTCCTTGAAGTAGTTCTTGGCCGTGCCGCCGATCTTGCGCTTCAGTGCCGAATACTGCAAGAGAAGGGCACCCGTTACAGGGTGTATGGGACTATGCGACTCTCGCCAAGTGCTGGACGCCCATCACCACCAGTGCTCGCTTGCGCTGAGTGACTCCGACTGGACCTCTGTGAGCGGTACCTGCTCCTTGGACATCTTCTCGCCAGCCCGCGTCGCGGCACGGGCGTCGGCAATGAGTTCCTCGCTATCCCGCGGCGGCGGGCCCGTCTCGCGGTCATCCTTGGCGGCCGCAACGCGGACGGTCGCCCTCAGCTGCTGGCCGCCGCCCCGGCGGGCAGCGGACGTCGCGTAGGAGGTGGCCCGATGTGGAAGCTCTAATGCAGGGCGCACGGTCGCCATCGCCGGGCACCCCATCTCGCGCTCGAGGCCCCGCCGCCACACCACGGCACGCCAAGCTTCCGCTCGGAGCTGCGGTAGCCTCGGCAAGGTGCGCGGCCGCAAGGAACGTCCCGCAGCGGAGCTAGCGGCACTGCCTTCGCTGCCACTCGGCTCTCTCAGGCAGCGCTCGCCTCAACTGGGCGCCGCGGCACTGCAGGCTTCTGCGGCGGCGGCGGCGGGAGGCACTCCAGCGTGCTCACCGCCAAGTGGCGCCGCCATGGCCGCCACAGTCGACGTGGGCGCCCACGTCGGCGTCCACCTCCTGAGCGTGAGTCCCTCGATCGTGGCAATGCCTTGGGCATGGAGGCCAGTAGTCACTCACATTGTAGGCATTTCGCATGCTCATGGGGCATGAACTGGAAAGGGAGGCCAATTCTAGCCTTCCGAATGTCCTGTTAACTGGGTAATGAGCTGGCTATGGGGGACACTAATATCCGCGAGTGGAGCACATGCATATCTGACAAGCTATACTGAGGAGCCAAACCACCACCACGGAAGCCACTAGCCTGGGCTAATGCACGACCAGAGCGCTGGTGAATGGGGCACCGTTGGCTGCGCGTGTGCTCCGAGCCCGCGCCAATGAGCTCCCGAGTACATTCCTCGAGAGTTAACATTCCTCGGCGTCCCCGTCGTCCTATCTGTTTCGTCTCTGGGAGCGTCTGAGTGGCTCCGCGCTTTGCCTTTGCATGCGGGCTTGCGGATGGAGAATGCTTTGTTTTGCGATGCTATGCGCTGCCGTCTTGGCTTGCCATCCCTGTGCTTGGCAGGGGTGACCCAATGTGAATGTGGGCTTATTGAGCATGATGCATTGCTCATGGGTGACCACATGCTCAGGTGTGCCAAAGGCAGTGAGCGCATGGGCTCCCACAACCTCCTACGTGACGCCATGTATGGCATCGTCAAGGAGGCGGGATATCAAGTGGCGTTGGAGAGCACTGGGGTGATGCCCATCCTCCTCCGCAATGGGGTCCCTCGGACGAGGCGTGTCGATCTGGTCGGCGTCCCCCTGGGAGGTGGCAAGCGGCTCCTCATGGACGTTGTCCTCACCGACAGCTTCCGGACGAAGGGCCCCATTACTTCTGAGACCGGCTACGCTGTGAAGGTAGCCGAACGGAAGAAGCTGCACAAGTACAAGGACCACCCGGCGGGTGATACCTTTTACCCCCTGGCCATGGACATCCATGGGTGTTACGGGGGTCGGTGGTCCTCGTTACTTTCGCTGCTGGCCTCTCAAGCTGACCAGCGGCGCCGGGAGCAGGGTGCTGCCCTTCCCGGTGGCTCGGTGCCTTTGGGTCTGGTGTCCTGCTACCGTATGCGACTGTCTATGTCCCTGCAGCGCTCCCAAGCGCTTGCTTTGCACCGCCGCGCTGGTCGCGCCCTTGCAGCAGCCTCTGGCTTGCGCAGCGGGGTTGCTCTTCCTCCCCTCAGCTCATCTGACTTCCTACTGCTCTTGTGCTGACACGGGGGTATTGAGGGCGCCCTGTCTGCCTAGCCTTTGGCTCCGTCATGAACACCTGTATGCATCTGGCTGGCATTTCACAGCCGATTCTTTCATATCAGCAGCCGCTTTCTCGGCTCACCAGCCTTCGTGGCGGAGCAGCTGCAGGCGCGGCTGCAGGAGAACCTCCGGCCGGCGGACCGCCTGCCAGAGCTGCACAACATGCAGCTGGCGGCCGCCATGGCTGACCCGGTGTGCTGCACAGCGGCCGCACCACCTGGCCCGCGCCCTCCCTCCCTCACCGGCGGTGACGGCGGCGTACGCGCCGCCCGACACGGGCATCCTGGCGAGCGCGGCCTCCCTCATCCAACACCCGGATCCCCTCACCTTGCAACCGCGCCCTGGAGCGGGCGGCAGCTGACGGTGGAGAACGGCCAGCTGCCCTCCAGGCTGCCCTCCGCTCCGCCCGCGACGGGCTCCCTGGCGGCTTACCCCGACTTGCCGGAGCAGGCCGTCCCATTCGTGCACCTCGCCCACACCCCTGACCTGCGTGCCCAGGCACGCTCCATGGCGCTGGTGGAGAAGGTGGCCTTCGACAAGACGGCGGAGCTCCTTCCTCAGCACGACCTTTGAGGGCGCGCCCGGCTCCTGTCGGCCTCCTTCCCGGTGGCGGCGGCGTGGTTATCAGCGCTCCCAACTTTACGCTGCGCTCACCATGCCCGACGCGGTCTTCAGGACGGCGGTCCACCGGCTCCTGGGCCGCCTCCCTCCCTGCCTCGTCGGTGTCACTCAGTGCGAGTGCGGTGCCCGCCATGCCGACGCTGCGGAGCTGGTTGCCCACATGCTCCGCTCTGCGCACGGAGGCGAGAGGACCGGTTCCCACGACCTCCTGAGGGACGGCATGCAGGGCGTGTTCATGGAGGCGGGCTACAAGGTGGCCGTGGAGAACACTGCAATCATGCCCATCCAGCTGGGCGCGGATGGTCAGCTCCACACCTGGCGCGCTGACCTGGTCGCCATCCCGCCCGGAAGAGGTCCCCGCATCATCGCGGATGTGGTGACTACCGACTGGGTCGACTCCGCCAACCTCACCAGATCGGCGTTGACCGCATGGCACGCGGTCGGCTTGACGGCGAATGGCAAGGAGCGTAAGTACGCCGGCCACCCTGCTGGTGATTCGCGGCACTGGCGATTGACGTCCGCGGGGCTTTCGGCAGTCGCTGGCTGAATTTCCGCCATCGGCTTGCCCGGCAGGCCATCGATCGGCGGCCGGGTAAGCCAGGGGAGCTGCCCGCCTTCAACGCTGCCGGCTCGCCAGCGCAGGTATTTCTCATGCGGCTGTTGGTCTCGTTCCAGCGCTCCCTGGCTCACGAAGTCCACACGCGAGCTGGCCGCGCTATGGCTGCTGCATCTGGGTCCTGGCTAAATGCCTCTTTCCCAGCTGCGACTTACTCGGACTTGCTGCTGCTCACTCGTGGGTACTAAGGGCCGATTTACACTTGATCGGACGATCACTGCCGAAGCGTACGTGTTGCGCGTTGTATGGACGCCCGGGGTCAAGACCTTGCCAATGGGAGGCCAAGTTGAGGCCAATGGGTGACCGACCGACCAGGTGTAAAGTAGACCTAAGCTTCCCGCTGCGACGTCTCGAGTCTAGCTGTGTAGTTTTCTTTTCGGCACCACTTTTGGCTCGTTGGATTTCTGTCCATTCTTTTTGGGCTGGCCTTTGCCAGCCCCTCTTCTCTATGGGCGAGCCATTTCTTCTCGAAAGGAACTCCGGTCAGGATCAGTGAGGCCCACGAGAAAGAGAGAGGCACAGCCCTGCTGCTGCCTGCTGCCATAGCCCGTCGCCGCAGCCCTGCTGCTGCCTGCTGCTGCAGCCCGTTGCCGCAGCCCGCCGCTGCGGATCACAACCGGCGCTCCTGTGAGTAGTCTGTGGCTGCTCCCCTTGGGGGACAGTTGCTGGCCCGTGCCCGAGAGGTGAATCGCCGCCTGTTGACGGGCTGCGTTGTATACGGGGTGCTTCACTAGTTTAGCGCCCTGTCTGCCTAGCCTGTGGCTCCGTCATGAACACCTGTATGCATCTGGCTGGCTTTTCACAGCAGATTCTTTAATATCAGCAGCCGCTTTGACTAGTTGGAACTTCGGGCGCTGAGGAAGAAGAAAGTGCTCGCCCATTGAGGAGACAGCAGTTCGTGTATTTGAAACAAACGAAGGCCAAATGGCCAAGTTCAAAGGAAGGCAAGCACATCTAAGACCTACATAACCTACAGCAGAATGACCCGCTCAGTAACCACGGGTCAAAACATAAAGGTCGCTAATTGATGCCTTGAATATTAGATGTCAGATAAGAAGCCGTTCTGCCACCAACTAGAGCTAGGGGCTGAGGAGAGGGGCTGGAAAAGCCAGCCCAAAGAAGAATGAACAAAGCACGAGAAGGGGGCCAGGGGAAGCACTAAGGAGCCTTTCCCTGACCAAATGTTGTCGCCTAGTACGGATACTGGAGCATTTGCTAGGCAAGCTCGTACTTGCTTTGACTACCATCTTCCAAACATTGTCTCGAAGCTGGTGGGCTTATGGTGCTTGACCCAGTGCCACTCGAGCAACTATAAAATTTCTCCGGGCATTGTTTGGCTGCAATTACTGCACCGTTGCAGTCATTATCTAAAGAAAGACTCGTCCTTTCCAATATGGAATTCTCTCAGGGCGACGTCTTTCCGCCGGCTAGCCACTCAGACTTGCATCTCTTGACTAGAGGTTACTGAGCGTCCCCTGGCTGATGTTTTGGTCCTAGTCCTTCGCACTCCGGCTCCTTCAGACCTTGTCCATTCCTTTGGGCTGGCCTTTCGCAGCCACCAGTCAATCTGGCCGCGCTTTTCCTTCTCTCTGGCTCTGGCCCGATTAGAAGTCGAGTTTCCTGGCTCTTTCCTGGACCCGCTTCAAATTCTTTGATAGTTTCACTGCCCTGTACCAATCCGATCTGACTGGCTTTAATGGACTGAGTGGACTCGAATCTGACAAGACAGTTACTGAATGTGGACAGGACTTAAGTAGAGCTTTGACTCTGAACTAGCCTTGCTCCGATGGGGCCGGCGGAGGCGCTGGTGCACGCAGGTCAGCGGGCACAGACGGCGACGGCAGCGACTGCAGGGTGCAAAGCGGACCAGGTGGCCTGACAATGCAACTGTCGTGTTTGGTAGTATAGTCCTTCTTCGACACCTCTTCCTTCGGCTTTGGACATTGTCCATTCTTCTTGAGCTGGCTTTGCCAGCCCCTCTTCTCTATGGGCGAGCACGCACACGCTCTCCTGGACGAGACTCTCTCTCTCTGTCTGTTTGCCTGACCGAGAATAGGAAGTAAATACTCTTCCAGTAGAGGACGATGGATGTGATAGGCCAGCCCAGATAAAAGATGACGGGGCCTAGAAGCGCTAAAGCGCACGGCAACTGAGGGTGGCCACTGAGTGCTCAACATCCCCTGTTTACGGATTGGCTCACCACACACGCAATCCACAAAGCTTTCAGAAACAGCCCTGAAGCATTCCGGACGCATCTCCAGCTGTTCCTGGGCCTGCCCCCGACCTGCCTGACTGGAGTGACTCAGGGTGAGTGTGGCTTCCGGGCGGCACACCTGGGGAGTTGGGCGCAGGTTGCGGCATCGGTGGCCCAGCGTTTTGTAAACTACTGTAGTCCTGGCCTTGGCTGGCCATTTGGATCGCGAGGAGAGCTGTGCGACAAGAGCGACGAGGAGACCAGCCTCAGCGCTCGACAGCGGCGGCAGCGGTGGCGGCGGCGCGTTGCAGCGGCAGGATGGCGTGACAATCTCAGATTAGAAAGGGCTCGCCCATTGAATATAAGGGGCTGGACAGGCCAGCCCAAAAAAGAATGAACAAAGAACGAGAAGGGGGCCAGAGGAAGCCAGAGGAAGCGCTAAGAAACCAAAGCACACAAAGAAAGAAAGTAGCTACAAATCACTCAGTAACCCCTGCTAAGCAGCCGCAAATCAGAGAGGCTAGGGTCCTGGAAGTGGGTCCCCTGGACAGAGCCAGAGGCAGCAGCGAGGGCTCTCCCGGAACGAAGGTGCAGCGCACGGGCCATGGACCTCTGCAGCGAGACGGCCAAGCGCATGCGATACACTTGTGCCAGCGGCCCGGCTGCAGGAAAGTCTACCGGTTCACCATGAAAGCGACGGGCGATTGCGTGGCGGGCGAGCTGGTTAAGTAGCTCAAGCCACCGAGCGCCTAGTGCCCCATGGATGTCAATTGCCAACAGGAAGAACTCGTCTTCCGGCGGATGGTCGGCGTACTTGATCTCTTTTGCCCGAGCGGCGCAGGCGACCGCATACCCAGCCTTGGTGGCAGACTGGGCTGGGTGGAAGCGGTCAAATGCGTCGGTAGTCACCACATCCAGAAGCAGACGTGGCCCGCCGGCCTGTGGGGTGGCCACCAGGTCGACGCGACGAGCGTGGAGACCGTCGGCCCTGGCCTGGAGCGGCATGACGCCGGAGTGCTCCGCTGCCACCGCGAAGCCAGCCTCCACCAGGATGCCGTGCATCGCGTCCCGGAGGCGGTCGTGGGCCGCCGTCCTCTCGCCGCCATGGGAACAGCGCAGGACGTGAGCAGCCAGCTCGCCAGGCTCGGCCCCTTGCTCGCCACACTGGCATTGACGCACGCCCTGGAGGCATGGAGGCGGCAGCCCCAGGAGCCGGTGGACTGCAGTGCGAAACACCTCATCTGGGAGGGTCAGGGCGTCAGTGATGGGGAGTGCCTGGAGCCACGCCGCTGCCCCCGGGGAGGAGGCCGAATGTAGTCTCGCGCGCCCGTGCAGGTCGGCCTCAGGGAGCTGCAGCACGGCGGTGGTGTAGGCGGCCTTGTCGACGACGGCCGCGAAGCGCGCTTGGATGCGCAGGTCAGCGGTGTGCGCGAGATGCGCAAAGGAGACCGCCTGGCCGGCCATGTCGGGGTGCGCCGCGAGCAGCTCCTGGTGGGCGGTGCGAAGCGCCACCTGGAACGGCAGCGCGCCCTTGTCCACCTCCACCACCGCCTGCTCCAGTGCACGCCGGCCATGGACCATGAAGCGCTGAGCCACGGAGGCGGCAGTCTGCGCCCAGCTGCCGAGGTATGCAGCCCGGCATGAGCGGACGAGCGGGCGCAGGCCGAGACCCCCGTGGCGGATGGGTAGCGCCGCCTGGTGGATAGCGGCTGGCGACTGGGGGAAGCCCTGGTGGCGGACCAGGGCCGCCAAGCTCGCCACCATGCCCGCGTCGAAAGCCTCGTACGCCGCCAATGCCTCTGGGGACGGCGGAGTGGCCCGCGTCAAGTACTGGGGCCGCTGCCCGATGGCCTTGGTCAGCATGGCCAACGACAGCTGCATATCCTCCAGCTCGGGGAGC
>WELB01000111.1:356877-380703 GCA_009602725.1 Spirogloea muscicola
GGACCCACTTCCAGGAGCCCAGCATCTCTGATCTGCGGCTGCTTAGCAGGGGTTACTGAGTGTCTCGTAGCAGCTTTGTTTCTGTTACTTAGCGCTTCCCCTGGCCCCCTTCTCGTACTCTGTTCATTCTTTTTCGGGCTGGTTGTTCCAGCCCCTATTCTCAATGGGCGAGCACTTTCTTCCTCTCGCTTCACGAGCCGCTCCTCGACGTCGCTTCGTCACCCATGCGGCGTCACGACAGCCCGGCACCGGAGTGCCGGACCAAACGGATGCGCATGGGCGCGACGGCGGCGCCAGCTCGTCCAAACGGAAAGGCTCGTCCAAACGGAAGCGTTGGCTTCTGGTTGGCCGGCAGAAGAATGAAAGAGGGCCCAATGAAAATCTGAGAACTACGGCGCCACAAGCGGCCCAACGGCAAAAGAAGGAACCAACAGCTGATTCATAGTAAGGCGATGGCTTGTAATTCAATGGCTTGTAATCTGGGCGAGCCCTTTCTTCCTCATACAGCTGGGCTTTGTTCTTGGAGGGCGAGGCCTCCGACTTCCAGGCGCTGCTCCAAGTCTGTCAGCTCGTGGCCCAGGACAGGGTCCCTGCCGCTACCCGTTCTGTTCTCTGCTCCAGCACCCTCCTCGCCGTCGCCAAGGCCAACGGCGGAGTCCGCCCCATCGCTATCGGCGAGGTTCTGTACCGGCTGGTGGCCCGCGCGCTGTGGCAGCAACATCTCGGGCAGGCGCAGGCCCACCTTGCCCCACATCAGTTCGGCGCTGGGCTACGAAGCGGCGGGGAGGCTGTCGTCCCACGGTGTCCGCGCGGCCCTGGATCTCCACCCTGACTGGATGGTCCTGGCGGTAGATGTGAAAAATGCGTTCAACAGCGTCGAGCGCAGCGCCATCGCCGAGGAGCTGCGAGCGGCCTTCCCGTCCCTCATCCCCTTCTTCCGCCTGGGCTACGGCCAGCCCAGCGACCTTCTATGGCGGACAGGGAGTGGCGAGATGGAGACGCTGCAGTCGAGGACGGGCACACGCCAGGGGGATCCTCTAGCAGGGTTCTTCTTCGCGCTGGCTCACAGCCGCGCTCTCAGGGCCACCGCGGTGGCGCACCCCGGCGTCCTTCTGCCGTCCTACGCCGACGACACCACGTTCGTCGGCAGCCCGGGGGAGGTCTCGGCAGCCACCGTCACCTTCCAGCAGCAGCTGGCCGCCCTTGGCATGACCATCCGCCCGGAGAAGTGTACCGCGTGGTCGCCGCGTGTCCTCCCTGCCGCCTTGCCCCTGCCGCCTGGGTGCCAAACTCCCCCAAGCGGCCTCACCATCCTGGGGTCCCGTTCGGCACGCCGGCGTTCGTCGACGGGCAACTGCACGTCCGCCTTCAGGAGCACCTCCAGCCAGTGGCCCGCCTCCCCGAGCTGCAGGACATGCAGCTGGCGCTTGCCATGCTCAATCGATGCATTGTGCAGCGTCCTCACTACTTGGCGCGGACGACCCCTCCCTGCCCCGCGGTGCTGGCGGCCTACACCACATTCGACGCGGGGGTGAGGGCGCGGCGGCCCTCATCCGCCACGATGGCTTCCTTGCCTCGTCAGCCGCGACGCTCCAGGCCACCCTGCCCCCTGGCCAGGGCGGCCTCGGCTGCCGCTCGCTCGCGCGCGTCTGCAGGCCAGCATTCCTCGGCAGTTGGGCACAGGTCGCCACGTCGGTGGCGCAGCGCTTCCTCCATGATGGGCGGCCCCTGCTGCAGCAGGTTGTGGAGGAGGTGGCGACTGGCTCGTTGCCTTTCCAGGAGGCCCTCCGCTCAGCCCAGGACGGGTTACTCGCGGAGCATCCTGCCCTTGCAGAGAGCGTGGTCCCCTTCGCCCACCCCGCCCACACCTCCGACTCGCAGGCGCAGGCGCGATACATGGCTGCTGTGGACAAGGCGGCGTTCACGGACACGCTGCAGCTCCTCCCCGCAAGCGACGTGCGCGGCCGTGCTCGGCTGCTGTCGGCCGCCTCCCCCGGCGCGGCAGCCTGGCTCTCTGCGCTCCCACTGTATGATGCGCTCAGGCTGCCGGACGAGCTGTTCCGCACGGCCACGCCTCGCCTGCTGGGCCTCCCCCCCCCCTGCCTGCTGGGCGTGCTGCAGTGCGAATGTGGGGAGCGGTCGACGGACCCGGCGGAGCTGGCGGCGCACCTCCTCCGCTGCGCCACTGGAGGCGAATGAACAGCTGCGCACGACCTCTTGCGTGATGCTATGTTCGGGATCTTTCAGGAGGCGGGCTACACGGTGGCAATGGAGAACGCCTCGGTCATGCCCATCCTCGAGAGGGCTGACGGACACCATACGCGTCGTGTTGACCTGGTGGCGTCCACGCCGGGAGGTGGAGCGCGGATCATAGCCGATGTAGTCACCACCGATGTGGTCGACCGCTCCAACCTGGGGCTCTCTGCCTCGCGGGCAGGCCACGCTGCCTCGAAGGCCGCTCGCTGCAAGGCGGCCAAGCACTCCGACCACCCACCTGCCGACGACTTCGTCCCCTTGGCGGTGGACGTGCACGGGGCTCTTGGGTCCCAGTGGCTTGACCTGTTGGCTAGGCTTGCGCGGCAGGCTGTGTCCCGCAGACGCGGCGAGCCAGCCGACTTCAACGCCGCTGGCTCGTGGGCTCAGGTGTATCGGATGCGCCTCTCTGTATCCCTGCAGCGGTCCATGGCCCGCGCTCTGCATCTGCGCGCTGGCCGTGCTCTCGCTGCGGGCTCTGGCTTTCGTCAGGGTGATAGCTTCCCGGCAGCTAGTCTGTCGGATCTGAGGCTCCTCACTCGTAATTACTGGGTGACCCATCCTCCCCCTGTTTTACCATAGCATCCTCAGGCCCCTTCGTAGCTGCTCACCGCTCTTAGGCCCCTCTGAACCTTTGTGAATTCTTTTTGGGCTGGCTTTTCGCAGCCCTTGCCCCCATTGGGAGTGCCACTTCTTCTATTACCTTGCGTCTCTCTTCTTGCGGCTCCGGGGTCGAAGATGCCAATAACCCCCCATGTGCACCAGGCTGATTTCCCACACCGCCCCTTCCCATTCCCCTTCGTAGCTGCTTCACGCCTTTTCGGCCCCTTCGAACCTTTGTCAAATCTTTTTTGGGCTGGCTTATCGCAGCCCTTGCCCCCATCGGGAGTGCCACTTCTTTTCCCATCAGCAGCCGTATTCTGCGCTGTTCCCACGGCGGAGAGCGGACAGCGGCCCACGACCGCCTCCGCGACGTAATGCATGGCATCCTGTTGGAGGCTGGTTTCTCCGTGGCAGCAGAGCACTCCGGAATCATGCCAATCCAGCACAGGGCCGACGGTCTCCATGCCAGGCGTGTAGACCTGGTAGCCACCCGACAGGCCGGCGGGCCACGTCTTCTCCTGGACGTGGTGACTACTGATGCCTATGACCGCTCACACCCAGCCAAATGTGCCACCACGGCTGGGTATGCGGTCGCCTGCGCTGCTCGGGCCAAAGAGCTGAAGTACGCGGATCATCCGCGGGAAGACGAGTTCTTCCCGTTGGCCATCGACACACATGGGGCGCTGGGCGCTCGGTGGCTCGAGCTGCTCACCCAGCTCGCCCGCCACACCATCGCCCGGCGCTTCCATGGGGAGCCGGTTGACTTCCCTGCAGCCGGGTCGCTGGCGCAAGTGTATCGAATGCGCCTGGCCGTCTCGCTGCAGAGGTCCATGGCCCGGGCGCTGCACCTTCGTGCCGGCAGAGCCCTCGCTGCTGCCTCTGGCTCTGGCCAGGGGACCCACTTCCAGGAGCCCAGCATCTCTGATCTGCGGCTGCTTAGCAGGGGTTACTGAGTGTCTCGTAGCAGCTTTGTTTCTGTTACTTAGCGCTTCCCCTGGCCCCCTTCTCGTACTCTGTTCATTCTTTTTCGGGCTGGTTGTTCCAGCCCCTATTCTCAATGGGCGAGCACTTTCTTCTTATTCTGGCATGCTCGCCGCCGCCACACTGCAGCACGCACGCGGCTGCTCCCCGTCATCATGGTCGCCCACGGGGCCGCGCCGCCTCCGCCGCCGCCGCGCCTAGACGCCGCGCCGACCCCTGGTGCCGCTTCGTCCGCCGCCGAGCCCGACGTCTGCCCAGTGTGAGGCCCGCCGGCCGCCATCCTGGGAGCAGGCGCTGTTGCCCGCCACCATGACTGCCGGCTCCCCGACCGCTGCCGCCAGCACCGAAAATTCGCAGCTCAATCTGTTCCCGCCGTTGCTGTCGCAGGTGCCAGAAGGATCTCAGCAAGTACGCGTGCCCGCGCTGCAATCTACGCTACTGCTCCCTGCCCTGCTACAAGGTCAGGCGCCACCCCCTCTGCTCTGCTGCTGCAGCCGCAAACCTCAGTCATGCTGCGGCGCTGCCAGATTTGCTGATTGCGGCCGCGGCGGTCAGGTTGAGCGTGCAGGATCACAACAATCGCTGCACCGAAACGTTCTACCGCGAAAGCGCGCAGCGGGAGCTTTCTGCCATACGCGCCTCGCCTGAGCAACGTCGCCGGCTGCTCGAGACACTCCGCCGCCTGCATGCCGAGGATGAGGACGAGAATAGCAGCCCGCTCACGACTTCAGGTGCCGCTGAGGAGGAGGAGGAGGAGGAGGATGAGGATGACCAAGGTGAAGGTGATGGCAGTAGCTCCCCACCGAAGAGCAGCTCTGAACATGGCACTCTCTTTGTGCTCTGCCCTGAGTACACTGCTTGGCGGCAGTTCCAATCTACTACGTAGTGGCTGTCACAAAGGAGGAGTAATTACTGCGGTGCTCCGGAGATGCTCGCAACATGCATGTTGCTCACTCTGAATGGAAGTTGCGGTTTGTGAGCAGGAGGCGTCCTCTCCAGGCAGACCCTTGAGAAGCTTGCTGCAGGTTTGCGCCTTTCACCTGCTGACCACTTACCACCTGCTGCGCCTTCTCCATGCTCCTGGTTGCATAAGGAATAACTCGTGTAGAAAGCTGCTGCAGTAGTCTTTTCAGTAGGTTTATGTCTGTGCGAGCAGCACAGCACAGCCCTGCAAGCAGTTGCTGCTGGCTTGGGTATAAGGGCTCTGGTCTATGTCGAGCTGCTGTGCAGGTGCTGCCGAGGTTGAGTTGGACGCCCTGCCGCCAGCCGAGCAGAAGGCGTTCCTGGAGGCTGTGGCTGCGGGGGAGCTGAGCCATCTGATTGCACCTTGGGATCCTTGGTGGCTGCATGTCGGCCCGACGTCCACATTGCTCACACCACAAGGGACCCGTCGGATTGAGGAAGTGGGCAGCTCCGAGCAGGCTGACGGAGCAGGAACCAGCTCAGTGCCCTTGCCACCAGCACAAGCCCTTCCTCCCCTGCGTTCTCTCATAGCTACGCCGCCATCACCGCTTCTCAACGTCCACCTTGCTGACATCCTCTACAGCTACTGTTACACATTGCGCTATTTCAATGGCGATTGGTCGTCAGACCCCCCCGAGGCTGCAGCAGCGTTCCTGGGGCTCTCTCAGGCACTCGCGGGTTCGGGCAGGGATGCAGTGCTCGATAAAGTACCTGCCATGATCACTGACAAGCTGGAGCGGCTTTGCTCTCCAACCTTTCACACCAAGGCAGGAAGTGCAGCATATGGTCTGGCGCTTGCAGATGACACAGCTGTGCTGTTGCACCTGGGTCGCCCCGCAGTGCTCTGCGCTCTTGCCGACGCCGGACGGATGATCCAGGCCTCAGAGGAGGTGGCAAAGTCCGGCGAGAGTCTGAATAGGGGGGCCAAGAAGCAGCTGCGCCATGCTGAGCGAAAGCTGCACTTCTGCATGGCCTGGGTCAACGAGCAGCCATTGGAGGTCTTTGCAGGCACTGCAGCACTTGTTGAAGCTGATGTGAAGCGGCACAAACTTTTACGGGCCAACATGGAGGCCTCAAAAGTGCTCCCAGAGGACGTGACCCGGAAGCAGGATGCTAGCAGCTTGCACAAAGGCGCAAGCCCCCTACGAAATCTCATTGAAGACATTGGCGAGTGTTGAATGCAAATCATACCATTGCAAAACTCGTGCACAGCTTCAAATGCGCCTCCCTTGGGCAAGTTTGCTACAGCATCAGGCTCCCTTGCTATTTCTCCTCTGCTGTATGAAGCTGGCAATAATGTCAAGCTGGCAGCATAAGAAAAGTAAGACTGCAGCCGGGCTAAGTGTCTGCCTGCGACTGACCAGAGAGGTTGTATCAGTAGGTGACACAAGGAGTGGCGCTCGCAGATGACACAAAGCAGGTGACACAAGGGGTGGCGCTGGCAGTCTCGTCCTGGCAGCATCCGTGCTGGTGGGGTCTTGTGTGCATGCGCATTCCCCAGGCCTGCGCTTAGCTCGATGTGGATGTAGCGCTGGCATTCTCTTCTCCCTGTCCTCCTTAGCCCCTCGCAGACTAGAGGTTCGCTTTGTGTGGCCATATGCTCGCACTTCCCTTAGCCTGTATGCGTCATTCATTCGATCGGCTTGGCCTCCCTTGCAGACTCCGCGCACTTCGTGCCTCTTGGCAGTAGCCGGGCACAAGCAGAGCGTGGTAAGGGGGCGAGAAGCTGGCTGTGCAGAGAGAGAAATTGAGCAGCACAAGGACGCTGGCGTAAGCGGCAGCATCAGTTGGCGGCCGAGAGGCGGGTGCGCAGGTGGTGGAGAAGGGTGCATCGAGTGTTGGAGGGCTTGAGTGGCCAAGTACAAGGCAAGCAGGTGTACATCGCCTGCTGCTAGGCCAATCCCCTCACTTACAACGGGCCAAGCAAGTAGAGATTGCTGATCGACGTTCGAACCGGAAGGTGTCTTGGAGACTACTATCCTGCTTTTTCCGCCATCCGGCACTTTCAGACCTTGTCCATTCCTTTGGGCTGGCCTCCCACAGTCATTCCTGTCAACTGGAAGAGCTGTTTCTCTTCATGTGGGGTGGCCCTTTGCTACTCCTGGCCTTCTCCTGGCCCAATCACAGCCATTGCCCTCTACTTAAATATTGTGTTATTTCCCATAACAATGAGTGAGCTCTCCCAAAGTGGGCGGGGTTTGTGAATGGGCTTTCACATTGCATCTGCGTGCTGGCCGTGCTCTCGCTGCAGCCTCTGAATTACGTCAGGGGCATTGTTTGCAGCTAGTCTGTCGGATTTGAGGCTCCTCACTCGTTGCTACTGGCCTCTCCCAGCCACCAGTCAATCTGGCCGCGCTTGCTCTGTTTTGCTACTGAGTGGTCCATCTACACCCGTTCTGACACGGCGCTTTAGGCCCCTCCGTCCTTTTGGCCCCTTCAAACCTTCGCCAACTCTTTTCGGGCTGGCTTTCACAGCCCTTGCCGTGGTTGTTACGGAGGCGTACAAAGGTCCAGCATCGACACAAATCGCTGGCCACGCAGTGGGCATTGCAGAGCAGAGAAAGCTACAGCACTACTCCGACTACCCCCGGTGCGATCAGCTCCTGCCAGCTGCAGTCGACACCTTTGGCTGTCTGGGTCCGCGTTTCCACACCCTCCTCCACAACATTGCCAATCTAGGCTACACACGACGTGCAGGTGTGTTCCCGGCTGAGATGTGCTTGCCAGTTGCATATCTGTGTTTCTTGCGACGACGAGTTTCGGCCTGTTCGCAGCGTGCCCAGGCTAATGCCTTGCACCAGAAAGCTGGGCGAGCTCTAGTTGGTGGCAGAAGGGCTTCTTATCTGACATCTAGTATTCAGGCATCGATTAGCGACCTTTATGTTTTGACCCGCGGTTACTGAGCGGGTCATTCTGCTGTAGGTTATGTAGGTCTTAGATGTGCTTGTACTAGGCCATTTGGCCTTCGTTTGTTTCAAATACACGGAAATTTCTTGCCCCCATTTGTTTCAAATACGAAAGTTTTCCCATTGGGAGAGCCACTTCTTCTGTGAATGGCAGCCCAGAAAGAATGAACAAGGTCCAAAGGGCCGAGAGGCGCCAAACCACATCAGCTATGCAAGAGACTACAGCGAATGGCCCCGAGTCAGCAGCCGCAAGTCGGAAATACTTGCAGCTGGAAAACCCACAACTAAATTCACATGAGGAGAGGAGAAGCATTACACGCTTCCCTCACCCCGCCGTCCCCACCACCTCGCCGCCGCCGCCGCCGCCGCCGCCGCCGCCGCCGCCATGGGCGGCAACCTGCAGGATACGCTGTCGCAGGCCTGCCGTGGCCTGGAGGACGCGGCGACGCAGCTCCTGGCGCGCCACCGCGGCGAGGGCGGCGGCGGAGGCCCGCCGGCCAAGGAGCTGGCGACCCGCATTGCGGTGCTGCTGGTGCAGCTGCGCGGCATCAACCGCGCCATCATGCTGGAGGAGGAGCGCGTCAAGGTGCGCCGCCAAGGCCCTCGGCCGACTTGACGGGCACCTGCCGCGCCCGCAACCGCCGCTAGTGCCGCTCCTGCCGCTGCAGGCCCGGGGTTTCTGATCGCAACGTCACTGCTGGCGGCTCCGGCGGCTGTGCTGGTTGGCAGGCCGACACTGAGGCTGCAAAAGTCCCCGTCGACAGCACCACGCTGCAGGTGAAACCCTCGGCCTGCAGCCAACCTGTGCGCTCCAGGTGCTGAGCGGGGAGGCCTTGCCGGCGCAAGGCTGCTGGTTGTGGCGGCGGTCCTACTTGCGTTCGAGCGCCGTGATCCGTGCTGGTGCCCAACGGCTGGCTGAATGACGGGCTTCAAGGCGCTCCCGCGTGCGCCCTGCTTGGTGCAGCTGCACAACCTGCTGTACAAGAAGAACCACTTCCTCAAGGCCATCAAGGGGTGCCAGGACTTCCACACGCGGCACCCCGGCATTGAGCTCGTCCCCGTGCAGGAGTTCCTCAGCTCTGCACCAGAGAATTTGAAGGGGCAGGGTGTTGCAGATGCTCACCAGCTCATGCTGCAGCGCCTACAATTCGAGCTCCTCCAGGTGTGGGCGCCAGATCACTGTACGCCACGTTGCGCATCAGTTGGAATGCCTGACAGCGCAAGCTGCCTCTCACTGATGACCCGTCCTGCCTCTGTCGTAGTCATAGCGCTTGACTGTGTTCTTCCTGCTTGATTGCTTCAATGGCGCTGTCTGAGCAGAGTTGCATTAAGAACTTGATGCTGCTGCTGGTCACCACTCTATGTACAGCTCGGCTATGGAGAATCCTCCACTTGGTGGCGGCCTGCCATATCATCAACTGAGGTCGTTGCACCATTGTGACAGCGCAAGGAGAAGGCGGCCAGACGGGCGGAGCTGGAAGTGAGGAAGCGCATGCTGCAGGAGAGCATCAGCAGCCGGCGTAAATTTCTTGCTACACTGCCGATGCAGCTTCAGGTGGTGAAGAGGGCCACACTGCCGTTGCAGGAGAAGCTTGGTCTGACAAACATGCGGAGCCGCAAGCAGCAAATCTTGGCGAAGCTGTTGCCACAGCCCCTCCAGGCCCTCTATGCACGCCTCGTGGCGATACAGGCTGAGGACACCAGTGGCGGTATTGAGGTTGAGGTGCAAGGCAATGCCAAGGACGTGGAGAGCTACATGCAGAGTCAAGCGATCAGTGCAGCAGGTATGATCTGTGACTAGTCGAGTTCCTCTGTTGCATGTCTCTCTTATTATCATTTGTTGCTGCAGATACCTTGTGCATGGTGGCTTGCCAGCTCATTGTAATGGTGGCTTGTTGGCCGGGTCCCTCAGAGGAGAAGGAGCAGGAGGAAGGGGAGGAGGACTCCCTGCGAGCAAAGCGCAGCCGGCACAGTGATGACAGCATAAGCGCGGACAGCCTGCACCCCCTCAGCGTGCTCTTGAGAGTGCGGCCCAATGCCTCGGTCCCAGGACAGGGCCAACAGGCCACCCCCCCGGCCGATACACAGCCAAATGCTGTGGCCTCCTTGTGCTTCAGATATGGCAGTCGTCCAGAGGCAGTCTATCTTTCAGTCGAGGATGATGCCCAAGCGACGACGTTGTCTACTGTTGGTGAAGAAGATTCTGGCATCACTGTCACCCTTCAGGTTAAGCTTTTGCCACCTTGCTCTGTTATGATATCAGGGAGTGACTTCCAAGGACCTCCATAATGTTATAAGCAATTCGACCATGATATGTCTGCGTGTTCCTGACATTGATATAGTGCTCTGAATGTGAAGCTCTGACCCAAAGGTCGCTTGCTGTGAGACATGCTTGCAGGAGGGGGAGGTCCTTACAGGAGAGGGCGGAAGGGCACTCAGGGTCTATAAGTGGGTACAGATTATTGCTGGCTTAGACGAGCAAACGGGCGGGAATGCCAAGGTGGAGGCTTCTAAGTACCTTGAGAAGCTCCTTGAAAGTTTGCGCTCCAGCTCCAACTCAGTGGCCACCACACAGGAGGACGCGGCAGTGCCACCCAACTTGACAGATAGTATGATGCAGGCCTGAAGACGCACTAGCGTCCCTCACTGTGCTCGGCAGGGGACAAAGAGCAGCAGACTGCTTCTCTGTGGACTCTCTCTGGACAGGTGTGCAAGATCAATTCACTGCACTCTGAATATGAGGGCTGCTGGCTATAGGAGACTGTCTGGAATCAATCTCTGTGTGAAGCAGGAGCCTCCTCGGCCTCATCTGGAGTCGTGCATTGGAGGCGCTTTCCTCCTTCTCAATGGCAAAGCCACACCTCTCATACAGGGTTCTGGCTGGTAGGTTGTCAGCTACGACATGAACATACATGTCGCTGGCACCTGCTCAGTCAACAGACAAGTACATCTGTTACTGACCAAGCCACGGAGTGTAAGAAGCAGAGTGACTGGAAATTGGTAGAGGTTGAGCCTGTCTGCAGCTTGCTTCCAGCGCCCATGATCTTAAAAGCAGCTGAAGCCCTGTTGAGACCCTTCACCCAATCTCCTGAGTAGCCGCACTCAAGCCTATACGTCCAAAAGCTCACCCCATGATGATGCCAGAGCTTTGGCCTCATGAATGAGGGCTATGCCCACGCCTCGTCGCCTTGCTGATTTTGCAACACATACATTCGATAGGTACGTTCGATGTAGCGCAGCTTCCACTCCCTGCCCACTGAAAGCGGTCAGAGGTCGCTGGTCATCGTCCACTCATTGAAGGAGTAGCTTTCTCAAGCCTAAAATGTCTGACCTGGGGTCGACTGCCAATCAGCTCTTCTCCGGGGAGGACCAAGCCCAGGTTAAGATCCAAGGTGCCGACGGACCACGCCCGCAGCCCGTTCATAGTTGTGATCTGCACGGGCCACTCTCCGCCTGTCATGTGACGGAACAGAGAAATGGTGGTCATGTGGCTCGCAGTCGGCATTGTGAGCCCGCTGGCTAGTTTGCGTCTCCAACATCCGGTGGCTCATCCAGTGGTCCTTGTGAAACCGACGAATGATAGTGAGAGTAGTGGAAGATTTTATCTGGTGGCGACAAAGTGCTCGCAGCTATAAGTGTGCGCCTGGCCATCACTGGTTACCACCTGGGAGATCTCACCTGGAGGACGTCCTCCAGCGCCGTCATTGGCAGGCCAAGCTCGTCGCTGCTCAGCAGGGCCAGGAGGCAAGCCACGCGACCGAAGCCGAGCTGCTCACCCGCCACCTTGGCCGTCAGCGAGGCGCACTCTTCTTCCTCCTTCATCTTGCGGTGCCTCTGCACGCTCGCCGGGTGCTCAGCCTTAACCGCCAGCCGCGACTGGCTGTCGAGGCCAGGCAAGCGGGAAACAGCCAAGTCTCCCAGCCGGGCATCAGCAGCTGCGGAAGGGGCCTCTGCCCACGAGAGCTCGCGCACCTCGGCCGAGAAGCGAGAGGCGGACGGAGGGTAGGTGTAGAAGCTGGCGGCTCGCAGGCTGGCGGCAGCCAGGAGGTGCGAGGGCGCTGTGGCCTGGCGCACCACCACGCCCGCGCTCCGGGCCGCCGGCGGCTGGCCTTCCAGCGGGGCCCCACCGCGAGCCCACCGCCGCGCGGGGCTGGCAGGGGGATCTCACAGGCGTCGAGGGTTGTGGGGGTGAGAGGCCGTCCCTGGGCCTCGCCTCGGGCCGTGGCCATGGCGCCCTCCCACGCGGCGCCTCCGCCGCGGCGCGTGGCGCTGGTGCTGGTGGACGGCCTGGCGGACGTGTCGCTGCCGCGGCTGGGGCACCGGAGCCCGCTGGAGGCGGCGCGCACGCCGGCCCTGGACGCGCTCGCGGCGGCCGGCAAGACCTCTCTCCCGCCGCCTCGCTCTGCGCCCGCCGCGGCGCCGCCACGGCCATCGACGCTCGCGACGGCGGCGGCAACCTCCGCTGCGGTCGAGCTGCTGACGCCGGCTGGCGTGGCGCTCCATGCGCAGGTGTCAACGGCCTCATGGACCCCGTGGAGCCCGGCCTGGCGTGTGGCAGGCACGCCGCTGCCCCGCAGCCTCCGCCGGCGCGCGGGCCTGCTGCCACTGCGGCCGCCGGGCTTGCTGGGGGTGCTTTCCCTGGGCCCAGCAGGCGGCCTGACCCCTCGCACTCTGGCTGCAGCGACACGGCGCACCTGTCGCTGTTGGGATACGAACCCCGCACCTTCTACAAGGGCCGCGGCGCGTTCGAGTCCATGGGCGCTGGCCTGCACATGGAGCCCGGCGACATCGCCTTCAAGGTTGGGCCTGGCCACATGCTGTCTTGGGGAGGCACTTGGCTTGGGCACTCGGGAGACCGAATGTGTGCGGCGCCTGGCATGTCACACTCCTCGCCTCCACCACTACAGTACGAGCAAAGCCAGAGCGGGGTGCTGCACTAGTCAGAGGAAGGATGGCTGGACTACTGCACTTACTCCCTCGTGGCTCCGGGTTGCCAGAGCATGCACGCTGAGTGCAGCTCGACTGCTGGTTGTAAGCGTCTGGACAGAGAGCCTGAGATGGAGCTTTTCCTTGCACGGCTTCTTGGCAGTGCAATTTCGCGACAGTCAACGACCTCACGGGCGAAGTAGTGAGCAGGCGGGCAGACAGGCACTTTGAGAGGGAGGGGCCCCTCCTTTGCGCAGCCCTGGACAACCTTGTCCCCCCATCTTTCGCAGATTACAAGGTCAATGTCAGGTGCCACCTGCTTGTCATCTCCATCAGGGCAAGTCTTGCCTGCCTCCTTGGACATGGCCTCCATCAATAGGAACAGCAGACATGTTTGCAGGTTGGCCAATGAGGCATCACTTTCTCTCATCACCCTCACTGCTTGGCATGGTCAACTTCGCAGGTATGCAACTGAGCATCGGTGTGGGGTGGTAATAAGAGGGCCATTGCTGAGTGGGAACATCTCAGGCACCGACCCCCTGAAGGATCACCGGTTGCTTCTGAGAGCAGAGGCGCTTGATGGTTCTCAAGAAGCGGCACAGACTGCGAGCATTGTGAATGAGGTTTCAGACGAGTTGAGGAAGATCCTCAGAGAGCACCCTCTGAACGCTCAGCGTGCAAGGGAAGGAAAGCAAGTTGCAAATGTGATCTTGCTCCGCGGCTGCGGCCTCCGCATTGAGGTGAGATGCTCTGCTAGATGTTTTGTGGCATGGAAACCAAGGGAAGTTGGACTTTGCATGCATTTGCTGAGCGAACTGAATTGCACTTGATGCAGGTGCCAACTTTTGAGCAGCGCCACGGTCTTCGGGCGTGCATGGTCGCCCCCACGAAGATAATTGCGGGTCTTGGCCTTTCGCTGGACATGTCTGTCTTGCCCGTTGTGGGTGCAACAGGCGACTACCGGACTTTGCTCACGTTAAAAGCTGCGGCCATTGCTGAAGCGCTCGGCTCTCCTGCCATTGCAAGGCAAGTCTTAGATCCCGGCAGGAAGATGGACCATGGGACCAACGATCACTACGATTTTGGCTTCCTTCACATTAAGGTACTCCGTATGGGCTGAGCTAGGTCCAGCTTGACAGGCATCATTAGTGTGTTGCAAACATGTGGTTGACGTTTGTGAACATTGCCCAGGATGTTACCAGGTTGCTGACTGTCACCGTTATTCAGCTTCTGGACCAATGAAGGACATAGCGCATGCAGTACAATTGACAAGCGCTTCGCTCCGATGCTAGGCAGTGGATGATGCTGGCCATGATAAGTCGTCGGAGTTGAAGTTGCAATCTCTGGAGGCAGTGGACCGCATGGTACTGCAGCTGGCGCGCATGCTGTGGGATGCCGAGGTTGCTGGGCTGTCAAAGTACACTCTTTGTGTGACTGGAGACCATAGCACACCGGTGGAGTATGGAGACCACAGCTTTGAGCCAGTGCCATTTGCCATGTGTCATTTAGCAGAATTTGTGGAGGCATTGGGTGGTGCTGCCGTGCTGCAGGGAATCTCTCTGGAGACATTTCCCATTACTGCCAACTGGGAGAGTCCTCCGACATTTGTTGCACCTGCGTCCAAGCCTGGCGTGGTAGTGTCAGACACTGTTGATAGGCTGAGTGAAATCAGTGCAGCAAGAGGATGCTTGGGCCGCTTTCAGGGAGGTTCGATGTTGAACATCATCAAGGCTTACTGCAGCGACTTTGCAGCTTGAGCAGACTTTGCAACTCCACTCTATTCATGCTTTAGGGGTCCTTGCCAAGTAGCTGCTCTATCAGCTCTAGCAGCAAAGCAGCTGAGGGACTCGCAACATTTTGCTTAGCAAGAGTTGGACAAACCATGTGCATAGTCCAAGAATAAGTGCAGCTTCTGAATGCAGAGACCCACTGCCAACCAGACACCAACACAGCACATTTACTAAGTTGCGCGGGGCAGCTGCGCTGACGTAAACCTCAGCGACGGTGCACAATCAGCCACTCTGGTATCTGCACAGGTTGATGCGAGAAGAGCCTGTCTTGTTGGCTACTAAGCATGGTCCATTGTGATGCTGAATATATTGGTCCTAAGGGGGCTCCTCACTAAGCTAGTACTACCACTGAGGTGACATGTGAAGCCCAGCCTGAGAAAGGTAGGGCACTGCCTTGTATCTGTCAGCTAGTACTCAGCAGATGCACTCCCTTATCCGTACATTTCACTGTGCAGTGATGTCACAACGGCTAGCAGCTTCTCCTGAAGCTCCACTCCGTCATCAGTGACATGGAAGCACTCCATGCCGGTTCTGGTTCCCCGGCGACCTTTGACAGCACCTGTGCCGCTCTTTCACTCGAACGCCCACTGATTCTCGCGCCTCACTTCCTCCTCTTCCTCGGGCGTGAAGTCGTTCTTGATGTTGAACGTCTTTCGAATCTCCTCGGGAGACTTGCCCTTAATCATGTCTGCCACCGTTTGACAGGTCAAGTCCAGAAGGTTCTTGATGTTCAGGTAGTTCGCCGCCTGCTCAAGTTGAGGTCCCAAAGTCAGGCAATATCGATGGCTGGCAGAGCAATTTAGTGCTGCCTGGACCGAATTTTCTCACAGAAGCTCCCACTACAGCGGCCTTCGTCTGGCGACGCGGTGCGGCGAGCCCTCACCAGGATGAGGTCGAAGAGCGTCGGCTGGTCCACCTTCACGAACTCCTGGTCCCACGCCTTGATCTCGTCCTCGGACACAGTCTGCTTGTCCTCCTGCTGCGCCTCCACGTGGAACTTGGCGTACTCGATCACCTTGGCCAGGATCTTGCTGGACACGTTGGGCAGCGGGATGGTGTTGTCCACGCCCGTGTCCTCGATCATGCTCTGCCCCGACCGGCGCCGCAGGGGAGCGCGCGAGTCAGCGCCCGGCGGAGCGGCGAAGCGAGGCGGCGGCGCGAGCAGGGGCGGCGCGCGCAGCGGCGGGCGAGCCGGTCACCTTGACGGTCTCCGACTCCTCGGCGACGGCGCGGTCCACCTCGAAGGTCTCGCTGTCGGAGCTGCGCAGCGTGACCTTGGTGCCGTCGGAGGCCATGGCGGGCGGCGGCGCGGGCGGGCGCCGGGGGGCTCGGGGGGCGCGAGAGGTGCGGAGGGGGGGGGGGTAGGCGGTCCTGGCGGGTCGTCAGCTAAAAGAGGAGGGGAGCTGGACGGTGCGTGGAAGTGGGATTGGGAGTGGGGGGCCCTTGACCACTGCCCGTCTCGTCGTTCAGCCCAATGGGCGGGAACGGGAACGGGCCAGCCCGGCCCCTCCTAAGCCTCCCCCGGCTGGCTGCCCTAAGCCCCGGCTCCCGAGCCCCCACCGCCGCCTCGGCCCCGCCGCCGCCCGCCGCCCCCCGCCGGCGAGCTCCGAGGCGGCGCGCGGGGCCTGGGCCCGGGCCCGGCTTGCCATGTCGGACGAGGGCGAGGAGGAGAAGAAGGAGCTCGACCTCACCAGCTCCGACGTCGTCACCAAGTACAAGCTCGCTGCCGAGATCGCCAACAGTGAGCCCCCCGCGTCTCCCCCGCCTGCGCCCTCCGGCCCCGCGTCTCCTCCTCCTCACGCCTTCCTTCCCCCCTTGCCCGGACGCCCAGGCCTCCCCCGACGCGGCGGCCGCCTGCCCCTCCACCTCCCCATGCCACTAGCAGGGCCCCTCTCAGCGCGGCCCGCACTGCACGGCTTGCAGAGGCTCTCGCCGCGATTCTCCAAGAGCTCAAGCCGGGGGCCAAGATCGTCGACGCCTGCGAAACGGGCGACAAGTCCATCACCGAGTAAGCGCCCGACCGAGCCCCTGCGGGGCCCGCGCTGCCCACCTGCATGACCGAGCTGAAACGCCCGACGCATGCCAGCTGACCTAGGGGTCGCGGGTGCCAGCACTTGCTCTGTGCTGTTCACTGCTTGCAGTCCAAGTCCAGAGCTGTCCGTTTGACACCGTCAGCTGCGCTGGCCTGGCAGGCAATGCGCCAACGTGTACAAGAACGCCAAGAAGAAGATTGAGAAGGGGATCGCGTTCCCGACCTGCATTTCGGTCAACAACACAGTCTGCCACTTCTCCCCTTTGGCGACTGACGAGTCCCTGCTCTCACCCAATGACATGGTCAAGATGTGAGTGGACTTTTGATCCCAGGCCTCCGCCTGCATGATACTCTCTTCCCTCGCACCAATCTGGTCCAGGGGCCGGCCATGCGGAGTTGGAGTGTCGGTCTGGGCAGCTGCTCGTCCTCTGACAGGAGGATTCCGGCTCGTTGCAGTGACCTGGGCTGTCACATAGACGGCTTCATCGCCGTCCTGGCCCACACAGTGGTCCTTCAGGAGGAGGCAGCACCGGTGACAGGTCGTGCAGCTGATGTGCTTGCGGCTGCAAACACCGGACTTGACGTCGCCATGCGGTTGATAAGACCAGGCAGGAAGGTCGGGCTTTCTGGTCACTGTTGTGAAACCTCCAGCTCGCAGCAACTGGGTCTCTGTACTCCCAATTATAGATTCAAGCATTGAAGAATATCTGAGCAGGTGGAATGATCCTCCTTGTGCTAAGCTTCAGACTACATAAGATACTCTGTACGAGAAGGTTGAGAGGCACTCATCTGTTGAGCACTCTACCCGTAAACCATCGAACAGAAATTCGTGTGCATGGCTTGCAGAACAAAGAGGTGACGGAAGCCCTTCAGAAGGTTGCGGCAGCATACGGCTGCAAACTCGTGGAGGGGGTGCTGAGCCACCAAATGAAGCAATTCGTGATTGACGGCAACAAGGTGGTCCTGAGCATCACCAATAACGAGACAAGGGTTGATGAATTTGAGTTCGAGGACAATGAAGTGTACGCAATCGATGTTGTGATGACTACTGGTGAAGGCAAGGTGAGCAAGTTTCCTGGCAGCTTTCACGGAAATTGACCAAGTACTGACTTTGTTTCTGTCCTGCCTGAGGGCTTGCGCCGTGACCTGGACAACTTGAAAACAGAGGCATCTGTGGTTTGCTGGACCGATCATCCATTTTCTTTCGATGTCTGCGCTGTATGTGCAACCATTCAAGCATCCACTTCCTTTTCTTCTAAGCAGCCTAGAGTGCTTGATGAAAGGCAAACTACAGTGTACAAACGAGCAGTGGACAAGGAATACAACCTGAAGATGAAAGCCTCTCGGTTTATCTTCAGCGAGATCAACCAGAAGTTTTCTATCATGCCATTCACAGCTAGGTGAGGTGCTTGGCACTCGCCCAACGACGTCGAGGAATCTGAGCACTAAGCTGAGGGAAAGCACCTTGCCAGGTGACGGCATTGGATTGGAGCACTGATCAAGTAGAGTGCCTGTCGTGCAGGGCTTTAGAGGAGAAAAGGGCACGCTTGGGGCTTGTGGAATGTGTCAATCATGAACTTCTACAACCTTATCCTGTTCTACACGAGAAACCCGGTAAACATTCGCTGGTTGATAGAATGTGTCTGACTGACTTCCAAGCACCCAGAAAGTCTGCATCCCATCCCCATGCTCCAGCAAGAACTTCAGCGGTCGCGCTTGGCAAGCCTGAAATGGGTCGTGTGATTAGGGGAAGGCTCGTCACCTGAGGCACGTTTGCAGGTCAAATTGCACAACTTACTCAGCCCTCTGTGGGCATGACCATGAAGAACGTTTGGTGAGGAAGCTGAGTAGCCACTACTGTGCATGATCAGGTGACCTGGTGGCACATGTGAAGGCGACAGTCTTGCTCATGTCGAATGGGTCAGACAGGGTGACAGGTCATCCAGCACAGGCTCTGGAGCTCGCAAAGCCCATGGAAGACCCCGACGTCAAGGCATATCTAGCTCTGGGGACGAAGAAAAAGAAGGGGGGCGGCAAGAAAAAGAAGAGTGAGTATCTTCAACCCAGGATGGAACTCCTCAACCCACCCAGGGGGAAAGCCTTCCCTTGCAACACAGTTAGGTAGTTGCAAGCTACTGTCTTATCAAGTTGCACTACGATGCAGGTGGCAAGAAAGACGAGCAAGGTGAAGATGGCGCCCCAGAGGACATTGGCGCCCCAGAGGACACAATGGCAATAGACGAGGAGAAAGCTGAAGATGCCATGGAAACGAGCTGAGACTGCTGCTTTAGTAGTTGACCGTGTCAGCGTAGTTCTTCACTAGAACGTGATGAATCACTACAGATCGCCAGTTTTGCAGTGCTAATGGGGCGGCCTCTACGATCCCACAAAAGCGCCCCAGGATTATAGTCCGGCTACCCACACCGCCATGGCTGTGGTGCACCACGCAGAAACTCTGGAGCTGATATGCCCAAACAGGCAATGTCTAGGCCATGCAAAAATGGTCAGCTGCAGCATCTGTGGATCACGATCCAGCGAGCAGCCTATTGCTCTGTCTCCGTCACAAGTGCTTATCTGCGAGCGAGCGAGCACTCTTCTATCTGGGAAGCACTCTTCAATCTGCACGTGCACCGGATCAGCTGCAGGTGCTTCATGACGAGGCGGATGTCCAGTGCTCTGCTCCAGCTTCAGAGACAACTGCAAGTTAGCTGGCTCGCAATCCAAAATTGCTCATCAAAATTTCCACTGACCATGTGCCCACGCGGACACATCTCAAGTGGAGAGTGGCAGGCTGTACATGAAGGTGGTGCCCGAGCCTGCCCTCTGCTGACAGAAGGCGACCAGTGTGGAGCCTAATCTAGGTGTGCAAGTTGTCAGCAAGGGCTACTGAGCTTCCTTGTTGTACCTCGCATGTCCAAGTGCGGCAATTAGGGGCTGTACGAGCTACATGGACAGGAAGTGCTGCGGATAGGAGGTGCTGGCGGCACGGACAACCCAGCCGGACATGTCAGCTGCCGCCTTGTGCTTGTCATTGGGTGGCAGCACATTCAGCGAACCCGGAAGTCTGGAGGACATGCCTAGTGCTGGCGGCTGCGACTGCTATGCGCCGGCGAAGGAGGCGCGGCACAGACCCCGGGGCGAGGCCGAGGTGATCCGCCGCAGCGGACACGGTCTGGTGGGAGATGTGACCGGAAGGGCCGACCGCCGGCGATGGCTCAGCGCCAGCCCTGGCGAGCCAGGGCTCACGGGTCGCCAGGCGGCAGGGGCGGCGAAGGCGCGGGGGGTACGCCCGCGCGGCCTTGGCGGGCCAAGCGCGCGGCCCGGCGCCCACGTCCACGGTGTCCAGCGGCGTGCCGACGGCGATGAGCCGCGCCGCCAGCAGCAGCTCCTCCTGAGACAGCAGGCGGGCNCAAGGCGAGGCCAATGAGAGACCGACCGGTCTAGTGTGAATTGGCCCTTGCCATCAACTTGGGAGGGGGGCCAGGGCCAACGCAGGGCTTCGCTCGGTGTAGCCCCCCTGTTTGCCCTCGCGTCGCCCCGCCCTGCGCGCGCGGACATTGGCCCCGCTTGGCTTTCCCGAGGCCTGGGCGCGCGCTGTACGCATGGAAACGCAAGGGTGTGGCCAATCCAGGCCAATGGGCTGTTGCGCGATTGCGAAAGGTGGGGGGGGCTACATACAGTACATGAAACGAAGCTCCAGGAGTCCATGCGCACCACCCCACGCTCCGCTCGGCACATTGCTTCCTTGGCCACCTTGGCGCAGGGCCTTCGGCCCACGCAGCCCCCGGCGCCCGCTCGCCGCCCCGCCGCCCTGCGCCCGCGCCCGGGCGGCGCCGGAGATGTTCAAGAGCCGCCTGCAGGAGCTGCTGCAGAAGCGCGGCGAGGCGCTGCCCGTCTACACCTCCGGCAACATCGACGACCCCGGCGGCGCCCACTCCGCGCACTTCACGTGAGCCCGCCGCTGCCGCGCACCACCTGCCGCGGGCGCCGCTTCGCCGAGCCGAAGCGCCGAGCGTCCGCCGGCCCGCTCCGCTGGTCCGCCTGACGGCCACGCGGGCCCTTTCCCCGCACGCAGCGCGGAGGTGGCGGCCTGCGGCCAGACCTTCAAGTGCCCGGCCCCGCAGACGACCATCAGGGCGGCGCAGAATGAGGCCGCCAAGGCAGCTCTGCTCAGCCTCGACCCCAGTGCCAAACCCAGTGCCAGTGTACGTCCCTGCCTCCACGCTGGCAATCGAGCCACTGTCCGGAGCTCAGACGGCACGTCGGCCATGAGACGAGGCACAGTGCTTGCAGCCCCACTGGCATCGTGAAGCGCAACACCCAAATGATGGTGGGATGCGAGAATCTGAATGAGGCTCTTCGTCAAAGGCACCATGATACAAGGCCATATTTCGCGCGCGTGTGCAGGGCGACCTTGGGCTGCGGAAGAACGTGTTACAGAACATGGCACAAAGCTGGGGCCTCGACCTGCCGGTGTACTCAATCGCAAGGGATGGGCCCGATCACATGCCAAGCTTCATCTGCACAGTGGAGGTAGCGGGCAAGCAGTTCAAGGGGGCAGCTGCGACAAACAAGAAGCAGGCTTCAGTGAACGCGGCAAATGCGGCCTTGCAAGAGATGCAAGACCGCTATCCTTTCTGTAAGCAGCACATTCATCGGCTGGGTAAATGTACGTTGGCAGGCAGGTTGAAGACCAGTTGCTGCATGATGTCCTTGTCTATCCTGCCATGTGTGCTTGTTCGAAGTGAGGGCGTTGTGATCAGCCACTACTCATGCTTGCCATAGCTGCAGCAGGTGCCACGAGAGCCTCAGGTCAAGCAACCTACTTGTTCAGTCGCTGGATGTTTGCTTGAGCAGCTTATCAGACTAGCTTGTTAATCTACTCATGAACGCTTGGCTCGTTGTGCTTAACTCAAACTGTGCAGCAACCTCTAGAAAAGCTGCTCAGGCTGGTGCAAGCAGCAATGGCACCGTAGACAAGGTGACTGCACAGGAGGAGCAAGGGGTGGGGCCCTCAGAGGTGCCGAGCCAAGCTCGTGTGGAGGAGGCGGCTTGCAGACAAGAGACTGTCACCCCACCTCCTCAAGGGCTCGACAAGCATGACAAAGTTGGACAAAGCCCCGAGGTCACCAGAGAAGAGGAGTTCTTGAGTCTGTGTGTGGCAGAAGGGGGGCAGGATGCTGCCACCATGCAAATAGCTGTTGAGAATCTGGTAGGGTCAGCAGCAGCGGCACAGGCAGGTGATGACCTACCTGCACCAGGCTCAGAGGTGGCAGAAACTTGGCCGGAGGATAACACACTGGATGTGGCAGCAGCCCCTGTGGCTGATAAGACACCTGAAATTGACATCAACGCTCCTGATGAGGTGGTACCTTCAACCACGTCCAACTCGGGCTTGGAGCAACGTGAGGGTGACAGCACGTCACAAGCTCCACCAGAGAAGAAGCGAAGGGTGTGTCAGGAGGGGGACCAGTCTGCAGGAGATCAGCAAGCGCTGCACCCTTTTAGACCAGGGCTTCCCGAATGCCATCCTGTGGAAGGCTGACACGTTGAAGGAGCAGTCCCCACAGGAGCATGTGGAGCTACTGTGCACTTGCTGCTCTTATTTACAGGAATGCAATCGACTACATCCAAGTGACTGCAGTTTTGCCAAGCCAACGCATGTATGACCAAGGACTTGCAACAGCGATGTGATGTGATGCTCCTACACCTACTGTAGCTAGTCCAGCATCGAAGCTGCTGCATGTGAGATTCTATTGGTTCTCAAAATATGGGACACACAAGGCTGGCGCTCGCTTAGCCAATGTGTAGAACGCTGTGTCCAGCCATCCTGGTGCTGTGAGCAATACATACCTGTATACCATTGTACATTGTCAGCTGACATAGCATTAGATGCTCTCAAGGGGCAGGAAGCACTTCGCAGCCTCGCTAGCGCGAGGCAACACATCTTTCACTAAGTGCAATCTGGCAGTAGGCATTCCTGCACCTAAGCCCCCTGTTCTATTGGGTCAAAAAGAGAGTAAGACATTCAATAACAGTATATTTGTCTCCCAGCCTTCAATAAATGCGGGGCCTGGCTGCCACACTACATCCCCTAATAAGCTACACACAGCAGAAGTCCAAGTCTAATGTATGCTAGAAGGCTCCCTTTGTTATCCAAGATATTGCTACAGTGACCACATTATGACATTGTCATAAATTGCTTGCTAAGGTCATTTCTCCAACTCAAGCGCAGGGGCTCATGACTACTTTGTGACCAGCAGACGCACAACATGACAAGGAGCATAAGAGGAGCTCCTAACAACTGCAGGCATGTGGCCAATGTGTGCATCCTACTTAAGCAACAATGCCGGACTGCGGTCGTTGGGACAAGATAGTGGCAGTAGATACTCTTGTGCATAATCGATACCATGATAAGATGCTTTAGTTGCCCAACCTCACGCAGCAGGAAATGCTCCGTGACAGGGGTCATGGAGGAAATTGGAGAGTCGGAAGATGCGGCAAGAGTATGTTTAGCTTCTTTCATATCACGCGCATATTGCGTGCATGCATGTGTGTGGGAGGGTGACCGCCGCAATCTGGCGAAAGCACCCTTAGCGGATGTACGCTGGACACGCAAGCTGCCTAACGGGAGGCGCCAAAGCTCGGTAGTATGTAATTGGCTTGAGCACATTGGGGCCGTGCAACTAGCGGCACCCTTGGGCTGCTATCTGTGGGAGGCGGTGCCACATAGGCGGCAGACAAACCAGGGAGGAACAAGAGCATCAACGGCACCACAAAGGCAAGAGACAATGCATTGGCGAGGATGTTGCCCTCTGCTCCTCCCCATCAAGCGTCCAGCTGAGAAAAGGGGAGCTCCGGCCGTTCCTCAGCTTCGCCAGCCGCCTCCTCGGCGGCCACCTCCTCGGCCACCTGGTCGGCCGCCTGCTGGTTGAGCGTGGCGCGGCCGACCTTGATGTTCACCACCAGGAACTGCTTGGACTTGCTGACGGGCGCGCACTTGCCGAGCGTGACAAAGTCGCCGACGCTGCAGCGGTTCTCGGGGTCGTGCGCGTGGTACTTCTTCGTCAGCCTGAGGCGCTTCTTGTACTTGGGGTGCGCCGCGATGCGGGTGACCAGGACGTGCGCCGTCTTGTCGCCGCTGGTGCTCACCACCGTGCCCTGGATCTCCTTGACTGCCACCACCTCCAGCGCCGCCCCCGGCTGGCCGCCGGGCGCCGCGGGCCGCGCGGGCCGGGCTGCGCGCAGCTTTTTTTTTTTTTTTTTTTTTTTTTTTTTTTTTTTTTTTTTTTTTTTTTTTTTTTTTTTTTTTTTTTTTTTTTTTTTTTTTTTTTTTTTTTTTTTTTTTTTTTTTTTTTTTTTTTTTTTTTTT
>WELB01000111.1:391069-411536 GCA_009602725.1 Spirogloea muscicola
CGGCGCCGCGGCCGCGCCGCCGCGCCCCGCGCCCGTGCGCGTCCGCTTCGCACCGTCGCCCACCGGCAACCTGCACGTCGGCGGCGCCCGCACCGCGCTCTTCAACTGGCTCTTCGCCAGGTCCTCCACCGCCCCTGCTCCGCGCCCGGCCTTCACCACGCTCTCCTCCGGCCAGGCGGGCTGACTGCCCGAGAGCGGCCACTCCTCGGCGCCAGGTCGCAGGGCGGCAAGTTTGTGCTGCGCGTCGAGGACACGGACCTGGAGCGGTCCACAAAGGAGTCCGAGGAGGCCGTGCTCAGCGACCTGCGGTGGCTCGGCCTTGACTGGGACGAAGGTGCGCTCTCGCGCCGCGCCCGGTCGACCTGTGAGGGCGCCGCCACTGCTCTGCTGCCACAGACAAGTGGTGACAGGGAGTGCACGCCGGCTGTCGACCACAGGGCTGTGCCTGGCTCCTGGCAGGGCAGCTTGCATTGCCATTGACGCGTCAATCCTTGACCACTGTGCTGGCCTGAGCGAGCAGGCCCGGATGTTGGGGGTGAGTACGGGCCGTATCGGCAGTCGGAGCGGAACCAGATATACCAGGACTATGCAGCCCGGCTGGTTGCAACTGGCCAGGCCTACTACTGCTTCTGTTCCGACGAGGTGCGCTCTGCTAACGCTCTCCCTACAGTGCCGGCGTTTTACCTCGACCCCATTGCCTTGGGTCGTGCTCAGGGCAGTGCTTGGTACAGCCAAGCCAAGGCAAGCCAAGCAGGACTTCCTGCCCAGCGGCTGAGGATTGCTTGGTCCAGACTATCTCGATGTGACCCACGACGTGTCCCCGGCCTCAGGTGCTGGAGCAGCCGTGAGATGAGGGCCCTCTGCCTCAAGAACATGATTGATGCAGGGGCATATGGTCCTATTTGTGTTGAGCCCTGTCACTACTTGCAGCTGAAGCCTGCTTTCTATATCCCATGGGCTGGCAGGAGCTGGAGGCGATGCGGGCTGAGGCGGAGGCCAACAAGCTGCCGCCCAAGTACAATGGACGGTGGGCTCACGCTGGCAAGGAGGAAGTTGAAGCCGAGCTGGCCAAGGGGACGCCCCACACTATCCGCTTCCGTGTTCCGCAGGACGACCGTGTCACAATCCAGGACCTCATCCGGGAAGAGGTGAGCAGTCACAATTATGGGCCCAGTTTTCAGTCCCCGAATTGCCAGGCTCTGCCAAAATCCAACCTCCTATTACACATCTATCAATACATGCTGTCACTGTGCTAGCTCGTGAAAGCTACAACAACCACTCTGCTTACCCCTGATGACTGGGACGCCAGTCAGTTCTTCTTAGCAGGCCTGTTGATTTCGAGGGCTCTGCTCATCAAAGGTGCTGATTGCCCAACATGTGACACTCTGTTGAGCCCGAGCAGGTGTCCTGGGCTACGGACACACTTGGAGATTTCATCATCATGCGAAGCAACGGCCAGCCAGTATACAATTTCTGTGTGGCTGTTGACGACGCCACCATGAATATATCACACGTCATCAGGTCTGTTACCTTTCAATTACAGGGCCTACCGTGTGTCACGTCGCTTTGTCAGCTTATGTTGGGCATTTAATATCCTGCGTGACATTAGACGACTCTCAAGCTGCTGCTTACATTGGTCGATAGGGCAGAGGAGCACCTTCCCAACACCCTTCGCCAGGTCCTTCTCTACGAGGTGAGTACTTCTTCTCTGTATCATATGACATTCTTGCTGCCCTCCCAGAAGATTGACAAGCCGGCCAAGAAATTACAAGTTCTGGTTGCATCCAACCCGCCATTAGGGTTGGATGCCAAGCTGTCCTTAGCAGGCCTGGGCTTCTGTATTGCCCCTGCACAAGCGCCTCATGCTTGTTTGCTCAATCAAGGAACTTGTGGTGGCAGGCCATGGGCTTTCAGATGCCGCAATTTGGGCACGTCTCCCTGATCCTGGCACCCGACCGTAGCAAGCTGTCCAAGCGACATGGGGCGACCTCCGTTGGCCAGGTCATTGTCCCACCCACGTGTGCACTAGGTCTGCAGCCTTGTTGCTCCACAAGTGGTGCATATGAAGCTGCAGGGTTGCAGGCAAGAGGTACGATAGCTATCTTCAGTCCTTGATATCCTCTCCTCACATGGCTCCGGACGTGCAAAAGTCAATGACAACCTTCCTTGTGCTGCGTGAATGCAGTTCAAGGACATGGGATACCTTTCAGAGGCCATGGTGAACTACCTTGCCCTGCTAGGCTGGAATGATGGCACTGAGGATGAGATATTCTCACCCCAGGCACTCGGTATGTGTTCATTTGTCAAGGTTGATCATGTACATTGGGACTGCATCAAGATTCTAGCCTGTCGTATCTTGTTGGCAGCTTGAGGTTTTCAATTAACTATGGGCACCAACTTGCCTGTCGGTGGGACCTGACCGGAATACAACTGCAATTAATTGCAGTGGAGAAGTTCTCACTTGACCGAATCACAAAGAGTGGGGCGGTCTTTGACCAGACCAAGCTAGGGTATGTGGTTGTGGCGTGCTGAGATGCATAAATCACTCGCTTCTACCTTCAGCTGTCATGACCTATGCTACCCTCTGGTGGTATCTCGGGCTTGCTCTCTGCATGCTTCACTTGCTATTTATAAATAGGCTACCCCCTCTGTCACGAGCACCGTAACTCTGCTCTCGTCGGCAACAACATTCCAGACTCTCTATGATGGCCAAGCATGCACCTAAACTGTGTGATCACGTAAGGCTCTGGCATGCAAGGGCTTGGCTGACAGCTCTGCTCCTCGCCTTTGCTGTGTCATTAGGTGGATGAACGGGCAACATTTACGGAACCTGCCCCTAGAAGTCATCCAGGAGCTGCTTGGATCACACTGGAAGGACCATGGCCTCCTCACCGTGAGTGAGGGGGCAGTTGTCGAGGTAGGTCTGCCTCGACAAGCCCTTCATGTGCTGGTCTGGTTGGCTGGAATTATTGCTGCCTAGGTGCTTTGGCCAATGGCATTGGTTGGCCAGCTGTATCTGCAGTAGCACTGCCAGCGCAGCAATATATGCAAGTCGCTGGACTGCTCCAGGCCTCTCCACATCACCAGTTTGACCAGGTGCATAGAGCATAGTTCTCATGTCCATGGACTTACGTCAGGGGAATGAGTTAACTCGTTTGCAGGAGGCTGTTGAACTGGTTAAGAGTGGCATATACCTTGTTGCGGATTGCGAACAAGGGCTTCGGGAGCTATTTTCATACCCCCTGCTTGACACCTTGCTGAGGTGCACTTATGTCCCATAGCTGTAGGCCAAACTTGGCCACTGGGCAGCGTAGCATGGCTTGGGCGCACCCAGCTATTTGTTGGCAAAGGCCCCACTGCAGGGCAGCTGCTCGCATCTGCTTGAAGTCCTGCCCTGAAGCCATGGTTTTTGGCATGGCTCGCAGTGAGGAGTCTAAGGAAGTCGTCGAGGACAATTTGGAGGAGGTTGCTCAAGCCGTACTGGCTGCATACGACAGTGGCGAGCTGCAGGAAGCGGCCAGGGCAGGCCACGATGCGTGGGGCGCGTGGGTGAAAGGCTTTGGCAAGCCCATGAAGCGCAAGGTCAGGCTGGCTGCATGATGGCCTCACAGTCAGCAGCAAGCAGCGTCTGTCTTGCGGCCTTGCTGGTTTGCCTGGGCACGTCCATCCATTGCCGGCGGAAGGCAGCAAATGCCAGGCAACCCGGAGAACGAGCTGTTGCAGGGTTGACAGTAGCAATCAGGGATGCCGGGCGAGGCGTGGCAGGCAGCCCTTTCCTGATTGGTGGCTTGTCTGGTCATTGTGCGGGCGGCGCAGGGCAAGCGACTGTTCATGCCGGTGCGCATTGCGTTGACGGGGCGAATGCAGGGCCCGGACGTGGGTGCGACAGTAGCGCTGGTGCTGAGGGCGGAGGCGGAGGGAGCTGCGGCGCCGGATGCGGGGCTGGTGCCGCTGGCAGCGCGCATGGAGCAGCTGCGCGCTGCGCCGTTGCGGCGGCAGCAGCAGCAAGAAGCGTGAGCGGCGGCCAGAAAGCGCGGGGTCTCACCGGAAAGAAGGGGGCTTCTCCATAGGGCCATTGCCATTTACTGGGATACTCTTCCCCTCTCCAAAGGGGAGGCTAGAAGGAGAGCGACAGCCCGGGAAGAGGCCGCAGGCAGGCCCGCGACGGTGCTGGGGGTTTCGGGGGTGGTGGGGAGAGGAGAGGAGGGAAGGCCTGCGGTTTGCATTGAAGGGTGGCCAGATTCAAGCCAATACATTGTTCAGGCCAAAACTAGTGCACGCAAGTAGGGCTACATGAACGAAGCCCTAAGCGAAGAAGTTGGCTTCCCCGAAGGGACGAGGGCTTTGAACAGCCAGCCCGAAACGACTTGACATAGTCCGAAGGGGCCACAAGCGCTTTCGCAAAGCTTGCCCGGTAGGATAATCACTCAGGAATCTTCTAGTGAGGAGCCGCGAAGCAATGCGAAGGCGGGTAAGGAGGCGCGCAATGTGCGTGGACCTGAAAGGGTAACCAATCTGAGGCGACAGTGTAGGCAAAAGCTAGTGGTAGAAGTGGGGCGAAGCCCGCTTTTAATGTGGGCCAAGAGAGCAAACGGGCGTGGACGATAGTACGTTAGTAGGGGGGCGAGAGGCCCCCGAGCCCGTCGTGGCGGGTGGGGGTTTGGGGNCGCGCGCGGCGGGCGGGGGGCCGCTGTGAGGCCGCCAGCGGCCCGGCGGGCCGGTGGGGCATGGCGGACGTGTGGCCCGAACCCCCGGGGTGGGGGCTCTTCCTTCTTCCTCCTTAGGTCTCCGTATTATGTAGCATTGTTTAGTCTGCACTCGACTCTGCCTGAACAATGTATTGGCTTGAATTGGCCTCCCTTTCAATTCATGCGCCCCGCGCGCCTTCTCTCTCCTCCCCCCTTCTCAGATGATAGCTTCCCGGCAGCTAGTCTGTCGGATCTGAGGCTCCTCACTCGTAACTACTGGGTGATCCATCCTCCCCCCAGTTTTACCATAGCATCCTCAGGCCCCTTCGTAGCTGCTCACCGCTCTTAGGCCCCTCTGAGCCTTTGTAAATTCTTTTTGGGCTGGCTTTTCGCAGCCCTTGCCCCCATTGGGAGTGCCACTTCTTCTCAGCCAATGCTCTCCCGTCCCCTCCGCCACTCATTGTCGGACCCCCCCCCTTGCTCTTGCGCCCCCCGCGCCCCCCCGCCGCGGCCATGGCGTCCTCCGCCGACTTCGCGCCCATGCCGCCGTCGCAGCAGCCCACCGCCGCCGACTCGCTCGCCACCTCGCAGCTCTCCGCGCCCAGCCCCTCCTCCGCCTCCGCGCCCACCTCCAAGCCCTTCGGCCGCAAGCAGTCCGTGCACCAGATGCTCGGCGGCGGCCAGGGTATGCCGCCCCCCGCCACCCCCGCGCCGCGTCGCCGCCCAGCCTGCGCCGCGGCTCGGGCAGCTCCACCTCGGAGCCCGTGCTCGCTGCCCCGCCAGCTGCCTGCTGTCTCACACTCCTCGGTGCCGCCACGCTCCTGTCCAGTCCGATGGCGGGCTTTGCCCTGCGAGCCTCTGACGCCCTCGCGGCGAGCGTGGCGCCCGCAGTGGCCGACGTGCTCTTGTGGCGCAAGTGGACCGTGAGCTCCGGCATCTTGGGAGTTGCCACCCTCGCGTGGATACTCTTCGAGTGGTCTGGCTACACACTCCTCACGCTTCTCGCCAACACCCTCCTCATCCTCGTCGCAGCTGTCTTCGTCTGGGCGCAAGCCGCCTCCTTCCTGAACAGGTACTGCTGCCCCCAAGACTCGCTGCCGCTCTAACTCCTGTCAACATGGGCCCACCTGACTGGCAGACCTACTGTCATGCTGCGTGCGGTTGTTGTGCCGTCTGGCAACCGCCAGGCGTCCACTGCTGCTGTGATTCTGTGGTCCAGCCAATATCTTACCAGGTTTCTGTCTGCTTGCAGGGCTCCTCCGCCGCTTCCCGCGCTGTCGTTGTCGGAGGACAATGTTCTGTGGGCTGCCGGCTTCTTGCGCACGGAGATCAACAAGACTCTGGCAATCGCCCACTCGGTCGCGCTGGGCAAGGATGTCAAGCTCTTCATCAAGGTGAGCTCAAAGCGTCTGTCAGATGATGGTCAGCAAGGATATTGAGGGTGCTTGCCAGGGGACGCTGAATTTAAGGCCCTTTCAGACATGTCGGGCCCTGTGGGCAAGCTCTCTGCTTGATCATGATCATATACTTCTAGACCTCGTCCTCAGCATGATCAGGAAGAAAGCACCACAGACTAGCAGTGAACGTTGACAGGCCTGCGATGTAGAATGGTTTGCTCCTCTAGAGGCATCAAGGAGGCCAGTGATGTGGATCGATCTGCCCTCCTAGAGACATCAAGGACGGTCAAGAGACCTTTGCATCATCCTGGGTCCATCACTTGGGTCACAGAATAGGTCACAGGATACTTCAGGAATTAGTGCTTAGGTCACACTTCGGTGCTTGTCTTAGGATTTTGCCGCCACTTTGCAAGGTGCAGCTCCCTGATGCCACTTGTGTGTATTGCTCCAGGTCATTGTTGGCTTATACCTCCTGGCAACCATCGGTGCCTGGTTCAACTTCCTGAGCTTGGTGTTCCTCGGTTAGTGCTTGCCATTCAATGCCTCCTTGCCAACTGGCTGGATGATGAGTTTGAAATAGCATTGGCTTCACATCATAGTGCAGTGCTGTGGGGAAGTCGGCACAATGTATGACGTGCTTCAGAGGTTGTCCTTACATAGTTCATGAGACGGGCGCTTGCATGTCTTGCACCTTGCCATTGTGCTGGTCGATGGGAATGCTGGGACGTGTGTGCGAGCTACTGATGCCCCTCCTGAGCCCCCCGTGGACTTGGCTGTCCCATCTGCAGTCGTCCTGCTGGCATTCACTATGCCGCTATTCTACGACAAGTACGAGGATGATGTGGACAAGTTTGTGAAGATTGCCGTGGACGAGTTCAACAAGGTATACAAGACTGTGGAGCAGCAAATCTTGAGCAGGATTCCCAAGGGCGCACCCAAGGAGAAGAAGCTTCAGTAAGCAGAGCGGCCAGAAGCAGGAGGCTTCGTCCTGGAGGCAGATTGTACAGAGACACTAGGTAGAGCCGTAGGCACGCCCGCACCACCTGTCACCAGGACTGGTAGCAGGCTGGTGCCACAGTTTTACGGGACTGCACACTACTTGTCTTTTCTTGTTTTGAGCAAGCAATGCTAGCGACCGCAGCCACAGACCAAAGGGGGACAGTGTGGTGGCCCCATTCCTGGGGGCAGTGGGTCGGGGTGGCTAGGTCGGGAGGAGGAGATAGGCCCAGGGTCGGGCGTGCTCGCGGGATGGGTGTAGTTGGGCAGGTCCATTTGGACGATGCCTTTGCAGCAGGGCCGAGCTTGTCTGGCGCGCAGGCCAACTTCTGGCGCGGTGAAGACAGTAGGGACTGCTTGATGGAGTGCCAGACTTGTGGGGAAAAAGGCAAGCGTTGGGAAAGTGAGCCGCCAGCCACTTTACCGACCCGCCTCAGCAGTTTGTTTCAAATACACGAAATTTTCCTGCCTCAGCAGTGGTGGGTCAGCAAGGACATGCCATGAAAGCACACCCGAGTGCAAGTCGAGGTCCCCTTGCGAGTGAGACTCCTCCAACTGGAGATGATGGCTGGGAGAGAAGGTTCGGGGGTGGGCATGACATGAAAAAGAAAGCGGCTGCTGATATGAAAGAATCGGCTGTGAAATGCCAGCCAGATGCATACAGGTGTTCGTGACGGAGCCAAAGGCTAGGCAGACAGGGCGCCCTCAATACCCCCGTGTCAGCAGTAGGAAGTCAGATGAGCTGAGGGGAGGAAGAGCAAAAAGGGAGGTCAAGCCGAGCTATGCACACCGGTGTTGCAAGGTCAGAGAGGAAATGCAGAAGGGGGGCTCGCCCATTGAGGATAGGGGCTGGAAAAGCCCAGCCCAAGAAAGAATGAACAAAGGACGAGCAGGGGCCAAGGGGAAGCACTAAGGAAAACAAGCACAAGAAGCAGAGCGGCTACGAAGCACTCAGTAACCCCTCCTAAGAAGCCTCAGGTGAGAGAGACTGGGTTTTCCTGGAAGCGGGTCCCCCGGCCTGAGCCAGAAGAAGAAGGCTCCGCCAGAGGCCAGGAGGGGGGGCTGAGGCGAGAGAGCGGAATCCGCAACGGGCCCGGGGGGGCGGTGAGATGCCAGCGCGGGGGCGCGCTGGCGTCGGGCCAGGCGACGCCCAGACCCGGCCCGCGCCTGGGGTAGGCGGGAGGCGGAGCGGGGGGGGACCACCCGCGGAGACCACCCCCATGGCGCCCGCCGCCGCCGCGCCGCNCTCCCCTCTGGCCGCAGCCCGGCGGCGGCAACGCAGCCGCGGCGCTGCTGCCTTGCCGCGGGCGCGTGGCGTTCCTGGGGTGCCCCGGCGTGGGCAAGGGCACGTACGCCAGCAAGCTGGCGCAGCTCGCCAGCGTGCCGCACATCTCCATGGGCGACGTCGTGCGCGACGAGCTCCGCGCCGCCTCCGCGCTCGCCCGCAAGGCACGCCCCGCCGCAATCGCCGCCGCTGCTCCGCCGCCTGCCCTGACCTGGCCTGACCTGCCCGGCGCTGCGCCGGCCCTGGCCTGACGGGACCTGCCCCTCCCTGCGCCCGGCTGCAGCTGGAGGCCATGATGAGCGGCGGGCAGCTGCTGCCGGACAGCGTGACGCTGGAGATGCTGTCGCGGCGCCTGGCGCGGGAGCCAGGGCCGTCGGGCCACCTGCGCCGCGGCTTCATCCTCGACGGCTTCCCCCGCACCGTCACGCAGGCTGTACGGCGCCTCGCTGCCCTCTCCCTCCTCTCGTCTTCCAGGCCACTTCCCCCGCTGCCCCCACCTGTCCACGCAGCAAGGCCGACCCTGCACGCGCTGCTACTATAGTGGCGTGTAAGGAGGGGGGAGAGGGGCAGTCTCCACTTGGAAGGTCCTGAGATCCTTCGTGGATGCTCTGGGCCAGCGGTCATTCTGATGCTCGTCTGAGGCCGCCTGGCCTGCCGAGCGAGGTCACCGCACAGCAGACTCCGTTGTGTGTGCTTGGCGCGCGTGGGTGCTTGGCACTCACGGGCGTAGCAGAAGCGGTGCTGGCATCAGCAGCTTGCATCCGGCACCCGAGCAGGAGGCACCTGTGCTGAAGATGCCAGCTACGCCCATGGTGCTGGTGGTCTTGTGCAGGAGATGCTGGAAGACATCACGGGCCTTGACGTGGTGCTCAACTTGACGCTCCGCGAGGATGTGCTCGTGAGCAAGTGCCTGGGCCGCCGGATCTGCAGCGAGTGCAGCGGCAACTTCAACCTGGCCAACATCGACGTCGACGGTGGTGCCGGATCCGCACGCGTGGTGATGCCACCTCTGCCGCCACCCGCAGCGTGCCTACACAAGATGACCGTGCGCGCCGACGACACGGAGGATGTCATCAGGGCGCGCTTGGAAGTGTACCATCTGCAGGTCAGCTTCCCTTTGCGCCCTGGAGTTTCCTCTGGCAGGATGGCATAACCGACAGGGCATGATGGGGCCGCTCCGCAGAGTTGTACATTCAGCACCGAGTGGGAGCTAGGAGGCGTACACCTGCTGCTATGCAGCACCACAGTGGCTCTTGCAACCCCCGATAATGGTAACACCATTGTTTGTGGTCTTGCAGACCAAGCCTGTGGAGGACTTTTACCGACAGCGCGGGCTCCTCCTTGAGTTTCCTGTGGAGGGTGGCATCCCAGAGACGTGGCCCAGGCTGCTGGCAGCACTGCAGGCGTTTGAGACGGATGCACTTGAGCCCCAACCAAGGGCGGCGTGAGATGGTGGCAGGAGAGCCCCAGCCCGGCTTGCAGTCCGCACTGCACTCTGGGGCATGATGTTGCCGACTGAGGGCGTCAGTCAGCTGCAACAGGCCCAAGGTTTCTGGAAGCATTCTGTACAGATTGTGCAGGAGCAGGGCTTGCTCCTCCTCGAGTGGTGACCTTTGCGTCGTGCTCTTCGCTCCCCTGCTCGCCTTCTGTGTCCACGTTCAGAACTTCTTGCCCACAGCCTGCCCGCGCAGTATACCCTGCGCTTGTTCACAGATTGTGAGCAAAGTAATAAGCAGCATCCGCCAATAGCGGCATAATACTATTTTTTGGGGCGAGCTTGAGCCAATTGGTTGGCAAGCCCCCTCCGAACAATTTTGCTTGTCACAGACCTAGAGCAGGCGAGCCTCTGAGCATCTTACCACAGATCTGTGTTCAGTGGAGGACAGTTGGCCAGGCTTGCAAGCGCTGCCCCTGCCCTTGCAGCCCTATTTTGCGGGTTGACGCAAGGTAGCATCGGCGGTGGTGAGCTCGCAGGAACTCTGGCCTTGAGGACTTCAGCACACATCCATGCTGACACTAACAACTATACTAAGAATCAGTCCTCAGATCAGGCATGCTCTTCTGGACACGTTACGGCGTGCAAAGTCTGGTTGCAGAAACAGAGCAACTATCAGGCGCTCTTGCCATCACAATTGTGCAGCTATGTCATGAAAGGACATGGCTGCGTCATCCACAAGCATGTCTTGCTGCTTGCGCTTCTTTGCTGCTCGAGCTGCCACTGTGCCTACTCCCACCCCACCCTGTACATATTGTGCAGCTGTCCTTGTTCGCAGCTCCTCTATCCCCTCCCCCTCCTTGGCCCTCTCAAGAACCTGTGTCATCACCATGCACAAGAAGGCCAGTTTGCGCTCCATTGGGCTCTTGAAGTTGCCATAAACATGATATAGTATAGTTATATGGTACTTGAGCTTCAGCCTCTCTCAGAACCTGGCGAGTTCTACTCTATCGGCACTGGCAAGTCCTAGCATCATGTACTAAGTCCTAAGATTGAAGTCCATCGACGAGCAGAGGACTTACCAAGTGGCGACCGTAGAGATGGGAATTTTGGAGAGCGTCAAATGCATTCTGTGCCTCCTGGCGTGTGACAAACTCGACAAAGGCAAATCCCCTGTGGCTACCATCAAATTTCTTTGGAAGCCGCAAGGTCTTCACCTGCCAAGCCAGCAGCAGTGGGATGGTCTGATCGCAGCAGAAGCAAAGGAGATGGCAGACAAACCAAGACAAGCATACGCTACACGAAGTTCTTACAGAAGGTGTTGCCTCTTCCGCAGGGTGGGACAAGAAGGCGTGCATCGTGCAAGGTGCAAGCCCCTTGCACGTTGTCAGGCACATCAGGGTTCACAGGCAAACCTGCCCGAAGGGGTCAAATAGCTGCCGCAAATCCTTCTTGGTGGCTTCGAATGCCTACAGAGATTTGCAGGTAGTACCAGGAATCACAAGTCAGCATGCAATTGCAACAGGACACGTCAGACGCACTGAAGCAACACATCTCCAGCACCACAACACGAAATGATCGGCCGTATGAAGCTGGTGGCATGCCATGTACCACATTGCGGACTATAAGCTTGGTGGAGCTTGCTTGATGCTGGGCGATTGCAGCACCAGCTTCTCTGCTTGGAGCTGGTGCCGCATCCGCTGCTCTTCTGCCTCGGCTGCCTTGACTCAGCTGCAAGACTAGGGCATGCCCATCCACTACAAGGCCCTGCATCGCAAGCCCTTGTGGACCATCAGAGGTGCTCTCAGCAGCAACCTACTCGCTGCACAAGCAAGCAATCGGTATGGCTGCTTTGGCAGCTCAAATGGGTGCTGCAATTTGGTGGCTGTGTAGACACACCTGTAGCTTCTTCAGAGCGTCCCTTGCCATCTCAGAACTGCTGCACTCCACAAATCCAAAACCCATAGACAGTGCTTGCCCGGTCTTGGCTGCCTTCTTCTTTATCTGAGACATGGACACAGCAGAATGAGCAGACCAATTGTGTCTGTCGTCCCACATCTATGAGCCACAGTAGTCAAGTCACACTCCGCCGCCCTCTTCCAACAAGGCAGGGGGAGCAACTTACCACAATACTTCGGATGCCCATGTTTGGTAATTTCTGCTCAAGCTGCTGCCTGAGACCAGCTTCTGTTGTGGTGAAGTTGAGGTTCTTGACAAACAACGACCGAGCCTGGATACACCACCAGCAATCTTGTTACTCTTGAGCCATCGAGGGTATCCTCTGGTATCATTAGTCCAACCGGCATGCTATGTACTGGAGTGACGCACGTCCGATCTGTCACTGTTCCAAGATTACAGCTGTGCGCCCTCACAATGTGTTCACTGCGATTCCTCCTGCCTGCTCGGCTCTCGAATGGGCACGCTGTCAGGGATAACTCACCTCCAACATGGCAGCCTCATCGTCCATCTCAAGGTCCTCCACAACAGCAATACGCTTCACTTGGCCCTCTCCCGCCTCCTTTTCAATAGGGGCTCTGTGGCCAGTGGCATCTGCTGCAGCTAACCCCTTGCTTGGTGCAGAAAGGAGGCCCTCTGGCGCCCACTCAAGGTAGAGCGGGACATGCCTGCGAACACAAGCTATGATCAACCTGACCGTTTCGCAGCTGTTGGATGCCTGCAAGATTGCATCCTACTGCTTGTGGATCTTGCAAGCATGTACATTTTACCCTCAGAGAAGCAGGACAGGTGGAGGATATCGTGATATTGCACTCGATACAGCATGAGCATGCAGGGGTGCAATAACGAACTCACTTGAAGCGCTTGTAAGCCAGAGCCTTGAAGGCTGCTCGAGCTTGAGAAGCCTCCAGGAACTCAACCTTGTGCAGCAGGACACGGGTGCTTCGTTTCTTAGTGTCAATGGGCTTCCACTGCAGGGTTCTTCAGAATCCCTCGGCATACAGAATGCTTTAGAGGTGAAAGCACAAGCCAGGAAGCTAGTGGATCCACATCCCCGTTGCGCAATGGCCCAGCAAGTCCACGGGGCGGAGGGACTTACGATTGCCAGCGTCTTTGTGGTCGGTAGGATGAGGCGACCAAGGCTGCTATACCGACCAAAGAGGGCAGCAAGATCAGCATGAACAGTAGAGAATGGCAGGTTCTTCACTAGGATGACGTTATTACTGCGCTGTAACTTGCTGCCTGCTGTCTTCAATGCAAGTCCCTCGAGGATTGACACATCCACGCCCTCTGCAGCCAGAGATTGCTTGGTCTCTGCTATGATGTGGGTTTCTCCCAGGGCCATGCGCACAGCCAGGTCATCAGCGCTGGGGTCAAGAAGCTCGCTCTTGGAAACACCATACTTCTTGGCCACATTCTCCACAACCTGCAGTAATCAACCTGCAGTGCTCAGGCTTGGACCACAGGCAGCTCTGGATCAAATAGTGGAGTCTGCCATGCCTGGACGGGTGGAATACATACAAGCAAATGCATGAGAGGCAACCACACAGCTGGTAATGCACGGGGCAACGACTGATGTGCATGTGGAGTCTGCGGGACTCTGGCCAGACCGTGTCAGCGCGCATGAAGAGGCTGCTCCAAGCTGCGGTCTTGCCTTCGGACTCGGCAGCCTTGCGTTTTGCATCTCTCTCTGCTTTGACGTTGGTGCTGCCAGGCTGGACCCTCAACTCCTCTCTGGGCCCAACAGAAAACGGAAAACTGCCAAACTTGTCAGGAGTGAGCTCCCTATTGCAGGAGAGATGCACGTCTGGCAGGCTGGGCATGGTCCAAGTATCACAGTACAGGTTGCGTTCTCATGACAGACTGTTGCTGGCAGTGTAGCGATCGTCAAGGACCATGTACTTACCTGTCAACCACTGCAGGGGGCCTCCTTGCGGGCAATATGTGCAACAGACGGCCTTGGAAAGTGGTCTTGTCCAGCTTGTGCATTGCTCTGGAAGGGACGGCAACTAGACAGTCAGAAATGTGCCAATGTCCTTGGGTGTCAGCCCTCAGGTGTCAGCAGACGACATCAACTGGATGCACCAGCTCCGGGATCTGGCTAAAGAAGAAGAGGTCAGCTGGCAAGCCCCAAAGATGCAAGCCAGCAAAAGTCTGACCCACCATGTACAGAAAGGCTCAGAGCCTCCGTCTCACACCTATTATGTAAGCCAGCAGAGTAGCAGGGCAGTGAAAGTGTATTGCACGGTGTGCACGTTCCCAGAACTGTACATGATCAAAATACATACGTTCTCCGAGAAGGGATGCAGTACTCACATTCTCGCATTCTCAGGTAGCATGTAGAGTACATATGCAAAACCCTTGGATCGCCTGGTGTCCCGATCAACTACTACATGTACTTCAGAAAGCTTGCCATACACCCCAAAAAGCTCAAGGAGGTCCTCGTCACTGCCACCGGCAACACGAAGATGGGCAGAGCTTGGTCTTAGAGAGCGAGATCCTCGCGTGCGCTACAGCATCGAGCCTCCAGCGGCAGTAGCTTGCGAAGCACAGCACGGCAGTTGCCAGATTGCAGTGTCACTAAGAGCTATCAGTATAGCCCCATGAAGCTCACGTTGTGGAGTAGCAAAGGTTGCGGACAAAAAGGCGGCCGCTCTGTTCATCCACGTCAGGCCTGCCACGATCGCTGGGTTCGATGATATCGTCCTGGGGATCGCCCTCGATGACGACACCGCTGCTTTCTGCAGCCTTGCCTCGCTCAGCCAATTCCTCCTGAGTCGCTTCACGTCCAGCGGCTGCCTCTTCTTCCTCCTCCTGCTGCTCCTCCTCCTCCTCCTCCTCCACTCCCTCGCCAGCTTCTTGTGAGTGCTCATCGTCTTCGTCATCGCTCCAGTCGGTACGCACCCTGCTCCTCAGATACTCTGCATCAGACAACTCTCTCCCCTCGCCAGCATCTGACCCACTCGAAGTGTCACCTGTGTCCAGCCCCACCGCTCCAGCCCCTCCTGAACGTACGTCTCCAGAGCCTTCCACCGGCCCAGCACTGCTGGCAGCTCCGCTCAGTTGTAGACGATGCGCCTTGCCTCTGTTGCTCTTGCTCGCATTCACAGTGCTGGTGGTGACAGCAGCAGTCGTACCAGGCTGGCGACTTGCGTTGACGCACTCCCTCTGGCCTTTGAGGACCTTCTGCTTCCCACTACCAGGAGCTTGTTTCCTTGTCTGAGTGCTGCCCTCGACAGCCTCCAGGACGTCATCATTCGTCCACAGCCTGCTCTTCTTCCGAGGCTGCATCACCTCCAGGAACTCGAGCAGCTGAGGGTCATCCTCAGCCTGGCCGTGGGCTTCCTGAGCAGACGCTGCAGTGCGGCTCCCGTTAATGGAGCCTGACGCAGGCAGTGGTCGCGGAGCTGCTGTTCCACCTCTGACGCCGTGCTCCTTCTGCTGCGGCTCATGGGCCCTGCTATATGCAGAGCTGCCCTCCGAGTGCCGGCTCCAAGGGCGAACTGCAGTCGCCTCTCCAACCGGCCTTGCTAGCTGTGCAGGACCCACTCAAGCAAGCGACTCAGCGATAGCTCCGCCAAACTCCTCCTGCGCGGCTCAGCTGACCATGCCGAGCTCAAGACGACCATGCCTTGAGGCGTGGCCAGTATCCAACCCCACACTTGTGTCCTGGGCTGCCCACGCTCAGACCCATGATTGTCACCGAGAGTTCCTCGCCCGGGCGGGGTCTGAGGGAGGAGTCCGGCAGGGTTTGGGGCCTGGCGGAGCGGGGTCTCGGGAGAAGGATATGAGCGTCAGCCGACCTCGCAGGTGAGCCGGCAGGTGTCGAGGAAGGAGCGGTTGAAGTACTTGATGGCCGCCGCAGCCTCCTCCTCCGAGCGGTACCCCACGAACGCGAGCTGCCGGGACTTGCCCTCGCTGCGCACCGCCCCGGCGCGCGCCGTGGCCTGACCGCGTCAGCTGCCGCTGCGCTGGGCTGCTCCCGTGCCAGTGCTCGGAGGGCAGTCGAGCCTGCGGCAGGCTAGGGCCCGGCAGCACGCGACTGGGAGGAGAGGGAGGGGAGGGGCGGACACCTGGTGCGGAGGATGCGAGCGTCGGTCACCTCGCCCCTGGCGGCAAAGTGGTCCTTGAGGCGGCCCTCCTGGACGTACGGCGGCACGTTCTTGACGCAGATGCGCGACATGCTGCGGAGCGAGGCGGCGCGGGGAAGAGGCGCGAGAGGGCGCAGCGTCGCGCGGCAGCCCGGCGACCCCTCAGCCCCTCAGCCCCGGCCCCGGCCCCGAGCCCGGCGGCGGCGCACGGCCTGCCTGCCCCTCGGCGAAGCGGCGCACGGCGCGCATGCACCGCCAGAGGGACGCCCAAGCATGCCCGCTCCCTTTCGGGCTGGCTTTCCACGGCGGGGGAGCCCTTCCTTGTGCTTGTTTCTCTTAGCGCTTCCCCTGGCTCCCTTCTCGTACTTTGTCCATTCTTTTTTGGGCTGGCTGTTCCAGCCCCTATCCTCAATGGGCGAGCTCTTTCTTCCTCGAGTGCTTCGTAGCTGCTTAGCTTCTTCGCCTGCCGCCTCCGTGGCTCAGCTCTTCATGGTCCATGGCCGGCGTGCACTGGAGCAGGCGGTGGTGGAGGTGGACAAGGGCGCGCTGCCGTTCCAGGTGGCGCTTCGCACCGCCCACCAGGAGCTGCTCGCGGCGCACCCCGACATGGCAGGCCAGGCGGTCTTCTTTGCGCACCTCGCGCACACCGCTGACCTGCGCGTCCAAGCGCGCCTCGCGGCCGTCGTCGACAAGGCCGCCTACACCACCGCCGTGCTGCAGCTCCCTGAGGCCGACCTGCGCGGGCGCGCGAGACTTCAATCTGCCTCGTCCCCGGGGGCAGCGGCGTGGCTTCAGGCCCTCCCCATCAACGACGCCCTCACGCTTCCCGATGAGGTTTTTCGCACTGCAGTCCACCGGCTCCTGGGACTGCCGCCTCCTTGTCTCCAGAGCGTGCGACAATGCGAATGCGGTGAGCGAGGGGCCGAGTCTGGGGAGCTGGCCGCCCACGTCCTGCGCTGCGCCCACGGCGGCGAGCGGACGGCGGCCCACGACCGCCTCCGCGATGCGATGCATGGCATTTTGGCGGAGGCGGGCTTCTCGGTGGCTGCGGAGCACTCCGGCGTCATGCCGCTCCAGGCCAGGGCCGACGGTCTCCACGCCCGGCGCGTAGAACTGGTGGCCACCCCACAGGCCGGCGGGCCACGTCTTCTCCTGGACGTGGTGACCACCGACCCTTCGACCGCTCCCACCCAGCCCAGTGTGCCACCAAGGCTGGGTGTGCGGTCGCCGGCGCCGCTCGCGCCAAGGAGCTCAATTACTCTGACCATCCGCCGGCAGACTAGTTCTTCCCGTTGGCCATAGACACCCATGGGGCGCTGGGCGCTCGGTGGCTCGAGCTGCTCACCCAGCTCGCCCGCCACACCATCGCCCGTCGCTTCCATGGGGAGCCTGTAGACTTCCCTGCAGCAGGGTCGCTGGCGCAATTGAATCGCATGCGCCTGGCCGTCTCGCTGCAGCGGTCGATGGCCCGTGCGCTGCACCTTCGTGCCGGCCGGGCTCTTGCTGCTGCCTCTGGCTCTGGCCAGGGGACCCACTTTCAGGACCCTAGCCTCTCTGATTTGCGGTTGCTTAGCAGGGGTTACTGAGTGATTGTAGCTGCTTTCTTTCTTTGTGTGCTTTGTTTTCTTAGCGCTTCCTCTGGCCCCCTTCTCGTGCTTTGTTCATTCTTTTTTGGGCTGACTTTTCCAGCCCCTATCCTCAATGGGCGAGCCCTTCTCTCTTTCTTCCCCCCCGGCCCCTGGGCTGGCCTCCCACAGCCGCTGCCCTTCTATCAGAAGAGCTGTTTCTCTTGCTGTGCCCTGCCGGCGATTACTTCGTGGCGCTGGCGACGGACGTGCACGCCGGGGCGGCGTTCAGCAGTCGGTGGCTGAACCTTCTGCAGCTGCTTGCACGGCGGGCCACCGATCGTTGGCAGGGACAGCAAGGTGAGCTGCCCGGCTTCAGCGCCGCTGGGCCGCTTGCCCAGGTGTTCCGCATGCGGCTATCCACTTCCTTCCTTGGTAGCGTAGTCCTTTTTACGGCACCTCTCTCTTTGGCTTTGGACATTGTCCATTGTTTCCGGGCTGGCTTTGCCAACCCCTCTTCTCCATGGGCGCGCACTTCTTCCAACGGTCCCAAGCTCACGCAGTGCACTTGCGGGCAGGCCGCACATTGGCTGGGTCTCGTCGGGGTGCCTCTTTTCCAGCTGCAAGTAACTCCGACTTGCGGTTGCTGACTCGGGCGTACTACGCTCCCATTCGCTGTAGTCTCTTGCATAGCTGCCAAAGTGAGGAGAAGCTCTTCCAATTGCAGCTGCAAGCCGGAAATACTGTACTAGCAGCCAGATAGCAGTCCCCCTGCCGATAGCCGGAGTCGGCCAGACAACGGCCCGCACGCAGCTTCCAGGCTTGAGCCAAAATAACGCTGCAGGGAGGTGCTGTGAAACGCCGGAGGAGGAGCTCATGCCAAGGGGGCGAGGGCTGGGAAGGCCAGCGAGCCAAGAAAGAAGTAGCTCTCCCTAAAGAGAGAACACGGCTGCTTATATTAAGGGGCGGCTGTGAAAGCCAGCTGATCACATGCACAGGGCATTTATTTGGAGTCAATGTATACTACTTGAAGCCGTCAGGCTGGGCAAGAGGGCCCTCTCAGTACCCTTGTCAGCAGTAGGATGTCAGATGAGCTGAGGGGCAGGGAGGTACCGAGGAGGCGAGGGCTTGCGATGGGCCAGCCTGTCGGAGCTTTCTCTGCTCAGCACCTCCGACTGCGTGGCCAGCAATGTGTGTGGAAGCGGAACTCTCGTATGCCTCAGTCACCACCACATCAACCAAGGCTCGTGGGCCTCCGCCAGGTTGTACACCCACAAAGTCCAGGGTGCGACGGTGATGGCGTCCCTGGGAATCCGTGGTGATGGGCATTACATTGCTTACTTCCACGATGGCGCAGTAGCCAGCGTCGCGCATCAAGCCCGCCAGGGCGTCCCGTAGGAGATTGTGGACGCCCACCACCTCAGGGCCTGTGGGACACCGCAGCATGTGGGTGGCTAGGTCTCCGCCCTCCGCACGGAAGCCACACTCACACTGAGTTACTCCAATCAGGCAGGTCGGGGGCAGGCCCAGGAACAGCTGGAAAGCGAGGGAGCGCTGTGAAAAGTTGGAAAGGCGCATTCGGAACCCCAGGGCCTGATAGCTTGCAGCGTTGAAGTCTCCCGGCTCCTCTCGGTGATGGCTGGACACAGCGCGCCTGGCAAGCGGGTGCAAGCCACCGAGCGCCAAAAGCCCCGAGGATGTGGGTGGCGAGGGGAATGAGCACATCCTCCGACGGGTGGTGGGCTTGCTGGTGGTGACTGCAGATTGCGTTGATTCGGCCAACCCCGCGAAGTCGGCGACGCTTGTCGGGCACGCGGTTCGCTTTGGCGGCTCGGAATAAGGAGCGCAAGTACTCTGACCACCAGGCGATGCCTTCGCGGCACTGGCCATTGACGTACACGGGGCCTTCGGCAGTGGCTGGTTGGATCTCCTCCAGCGGCTTGCCCGGGAGGCCATCGAGCGGCGGCCGGGTTCACCAGGCTTCAATGCTGGCGGCGCCCTCGCGCAATTTTTCGGATGATGGCTGGCAGTCTCGCTACAGCGATCTTTGGCTCATGCGGTCCACGCGCGCTCTGGCTGTGCTATGGCTGCTGCTTCCGGATCTGAGGCTCCTCACTCGTGACTACTGAGTGATCCATCCTCCCCCTGCTCTACCATAGCATCTTCCGACCCCTTTGTAGCTGCTCAATGCTTTTTTGGCCCCTTCGAGCCTTTGTCAATTCTTTTTTGGGCTGGCTTTTTGCAGCCCTTGCCGCCATTGGGAGTGCCACTTCTTCTCTTCCGGGTCTCGGCAGAATGCCGCTTTTCCTGCTTCGAGTTACTCTGATCTGCTGTTGCTCACACGTGGATACTGAGCATCCATCTGAATCGCCCTCTGCACCGTCTCGTGCTTCGTAGTGTAGTCCTTTTTCGGCACTTCTTTCTTTGGCTTTGGACATTGTCCATTGTTTTTGGGTTGGCTTTGCCAGCCCCTCTTCTCTATGGGCGAGCTCTTCTCTCTTGCTCGGAGGTCCTTGTGTGTCGGGCTTAATTAGGCCACCTTTTCAGATTTTCAAGCGCAACGCGCGCCTTCTCTCTTTTCGCTTGAATTGGCCTCGCTTTGATTTCATGCGCACCGCGCGCCTTCTCTCTCTCTTGCAGACGTCATGGAGAGTAGTATCCTGCTCTTTGTCACCTTCCGGCCCTTTCAGACCTTGTACAGTTCTTTGCGCTGGCCTCTAACTGCCATTGCCTTGCATTGGAGGAGCTGTTTCTTCCCTCTTGCCAAAGGCGGCTGGCGAGGTCCGGAAGAGACGGAGCAAGGAGGGGGGCGAGGGCTGTGAAAGGGAGCTTTTGAAAAGGTCCGAAAGGGCCAAAAAGCGCTGACACAGTCAGCTGACCAAGTGCCATGTAGGATGGCACTTGCTGGCCTCTGGTGAGCAGCCGCAGGTCACGAAGAGGAGAGTAGCCGCCGGGAAAGGGCAAAGGGGAGGGGGCGCCGGAATGGAAAGCAGGCAGTCCCCCGGGGGAAGCCAGAGGCTGGAAGCAGGCAAGGAGGAGGGCGGGGCGGGGCGG
>WELB01000111.1:411986-427020 GCA_009602725.1 Spirogloea muscicola
CCTCCGCCGCCGGCCCCGCCCCTGCGCCCCCGCTGCCCCGGCTGGCAACCATGCCAGGTCCCCCACCACCCGCAGCGCCGCGGTGTGCGCCCCCCTGCGGACCACCGGCACGGCGCTCAGCCGCCCATTGCCGCCCGGCGCGTGCTGACGGGCTTCGGCCTCCCCGGTCCCTGGCAGGCTGCGGGAGTCGCACGCGTGCCTCGCCACAGGCGGCCCCCGGGACGCCGAGCGCGCCCCGCAGCAGGCGTGCAGAGAAGCGGGAGCCGGGAGTCCGGCCGCGGCTGCGGTGCCCGTCGTCGTCATGCTGCCACTCGACACCATTGTGGCCACCACCACCGCCGGCACCAAGATCAGGAGGTCAGCTGCCCGACTCGCCTCCGGCGGCCCCGACCGAGTCCCGCGGCGCGTCCGTCCCTGCAGCCCCATCGCGCACCCGCCTCCGCTCCTCCGGGGGCGGCCGCTGACCAGGCGGGCGTCCCTCCACGGCACCTGCACGCGCCCCGTCGTGCGACTGGGCTCGTGCGCTCGCCGGCACCGGAGCCGGAGGAGGTGACCGGCTTGGGAGCGGGTGGACGGCGGCTGGCAGGCATGAGCCGGAGGCTGACGCCGCCGCTGTTGCTGTGCAGGAAGAAGAGCTTGGAGGCATCACTGCAGGCGCTCAGAGCGGCAGGGACTCACGGCGTCATGATCGACGCTTGGTGGGGCCTGGTGGAGGCAGCGGGCCCCGGCCGGTATGACTGGACGGCATACTCGGAGCTCTTTGCCATGGTGGCCAAGACGGGTCTCAAGATCCAGGTGATTGCGGCGCTGACGCATCCGTGGTGCCTCTGACGAAATGTGCTCGGGCGAGCAGCAGAAGCTCCTGCTGGTTGCTCATAGGAGCGTGCATCTTCGCCTCCGTCCTGACACCGTTTTCAACCCCTCTCGGCAGGTCGTGATGTCCTACCACGCCTGTGGCGGCAACGTTGGCGACTCGGGCGTCTCCGTGCGCCTGCCTCCCTGGGTACAGGACGTGAGTCGGCTGCCCACCTTGACGGACGGCATGCAGCGGCCGGCCCGCCTCGCTCGCGCAGCTTGCCTGTAGCAGGAGCGCTTGATGAGTCTGCTGCCCCCTGCTCAGTGCTCGTCTGGTCAACCGCCAAACTGCAAATTGGTCCTGACAACAGCAGGACCTGGCCGAATCTGTGCTCTGTCACACAGGTGGGAAGGCGGGAGTCCCACATTTACTACAGGGACCGGTCTGGCAAGTACAACGAAGAGTATTTGTCGCTCGGGGTGGACAAGCTGCCGCTGCTGCACGGTCGGACGGCCGCTCAGTGCTACACTGATGTTCTCAAGTCCTTCACCACAACCTTTCGGTCGTACCTCGGGACTACCATCAGTGAGATCACCATTGGGCTCGGGCCTGCTGGAGAGTTGAGGTAGGACTGTGGCTGCTCCATGACCCACTGCACGGCCTGGATCGTCTGCCTCCTGAGAGTGGTCAATGCCTCCACCTGCTCACGTATCTGTTGTCCGGGCCTGCCCTTGCCCTCCGGGCTCCCCTCATAGTGACGCTGCAGGCGTACGCAGTCAACCAGGCCTGGTGATCTCATGACCAGGCGCTGCGGGCGCCTGTGTTTTACTCGCCATCGTGCCTCACCTCTGCTCCCCTGCTTCAGGTACCCGGCTTATCCAGAAGGTGATGGCCGGTGGCATTTCCCAGGCATCGGCGAGTTTCAGTGCTATGACAAGTACATGTGAGTGCTGTGACCCTTGTGAGACACAGTAATGTCAGCTGCGCTCCGTGCTTGGCATGGCGGCAACGTGGCACAGGCTGTCAACGTGTCTCTTGCGTGTCTTCTTCTGACGTGCGCGCCTGCCTAGCACGTTCCAGCATCTCGCGCTGGTGGCCGTAGACCTAAAGTTAACCGTCCTTGCTCTCCTGCCTGCTTAGGCTGGAGGACCTGAAGGAGGCAGCCGATGCGTACGGGAGGCCCGAGTGGGGCTTGGGAGGTCCTCACGATGCAGGCCACTACAAGAGCCTGCCATGGGAGACACGTTTCTTTGAATTTGAGTCCGGTACCTTCGCCTCCGAGTATGGCCACTTCTTTCTGGTGAGCTTGTTGCAGCCGTTGTTGCACCACAAGCGAGTACCGTGCCACCTGTTGATTGCTCTTCCAGTTGCATGTCAGCCTCGCTGTGGCAGTGCTGGATGCCCCTGGCGACCTTGTCGGATGATTGCTCACCACCACCTCTCCTCTCATAGCAACCACTGAGTCAGATCCACTCTCGTATGCAGGACTGGTACAGCAGGAAACTCATCGACCACGCAGACCTTGTGCTGGGGGAAGCTGCCAAGGTCCTCCAGTCCATCTGCCACGGCAGTTGCGAGAGGGGGAGTGTGCATCTGGGAGCCAAGATTGCTGGAGTGCACTGGTGGTACCGGTCACGATCTCACGCAGCGGAGCTTACCACAGGCTACTACAACACGCGGCACCGGGACGGCTACACCCCGATAGCCAACGTTCTGGCCAAGCACGGCGCGGCTCTGAACTTCACGTGAGTCGCGCTGCACTGCGTCAGCAATGCTGGGCTGTAGCTATCAATGACATCCGCCAAGTTGAGCTTTGGGGTGCTTTTGTGGTGCCCTGGAGCTTGGTGATCATTGCCTGCTATCAAGGTGGGTCGCTTATGTCGGCAAGCTGAAGAGCTAGTTGCAGTCCATGTTTTGCGCCTGAGCCGCTCATCTCTCTTCCTGCAGGTGTGTAGAGATGCACGACTCTGAGCATCCAGAGGACTGCTTCTGCAGCCCGCAGGGTCTCCTCTGGCAGGTGCTCAAAAGATCAGCCTGCAGCCTCCACACTCAGTCTACCTTCCGATACCCCACAGTCTACACACTGTGGCATAGAAGGCAAAGAAGGCCCCTTGTCTCCTTGATTGCCTGCTATTGCATAGAATGCTACCGAGAGGGGGGGGTTGGGGGGTCCACATTGGACCTGCAGTCTTGTTAGCATTTGCTTAACTGAGCGCCCCTAAAGTCCGTCGTACCCTTCTATCATGGCAGATGCGCTGTACAGCACAGCGCGCCAACATCCCTCTTTCTGGAGAGAATGCTCTTCAACGATATGACGAGGTTTGTGAGCAGACTGCTGCTTGGATTTGACACATGGTCTTTCACGTCCATGAACATCGTGTGTGTGCAGTGGTTCAGAGTCTTAGGATCCTTGTCCTCGTTCACGAATCGTGGGCTGATCAATGGTTAGTGGTGTCTATGGCGCCAGCAGCTAAAGCTGATGACATGCTGGCTCTGGTGCAGGCTGCGTTTGATCGCGTTCTCCACAACACCTATTCTTTCCCAGCCCCGCTGCAAACTTTTACCTTCTTGCGCATGGGCGAGGCACTCTTTGCCCAGCACAACTGGAGCAATTTCGTGCGCTTCGTGCAGTCCATGTGCAGTGCTGCCCAAGCAGGCCCAGCAGAAGAGAACTGCAGGGTGACTACCAACAACTGCAGAGGGGACCTGTGCTCGGTCTGAGAGTCAGGCCAGGCCAGGATCTGCCGGCAGCCTGATTTGCTCGCCTCGGCGGTTGGGGAGGGTCATATACACTGAGCATAGCTGAGGGTCTGGTTCGGCAGACAGGCTCGGTACAACGGCCATGTACATATAGCAAGCTCTCACACAGCACCCAATTGAATGGCCTCTTCTTCAGAGCGCAGCCACAACTTGGCTATTAATTGTGGTGTCCTTGGGGCACCACACCAAACACTTTTGCTTACTCTTTTTTGGCTCTTACGCCGGCACCTTTTTGAATATAGCTTTTTCTCCCTTATTTGATCAGGTGTAATTCCATCCCTGGACAAGTGATCCTGACACCGAGCAAGCAATGCGTGAATGCAAATTTGCTGGCAGAAAGTTGCTGCACTGCCTTTCTGCCATTCTCTCAATGGATCAACAGTGCAATCATCCTAAGGTTGTCAGTCCACAAGTGCTTGACGGGTGGGCTGGACACATGCTGGGCTGGGCGACCCTCCTGAAGAATTTACTGAATTATACAATTCTCGGCTGGTCATCTTTGTCAATGACAGCACGGCGCAAAGCAGTGTACATGCTGGATACAGTAAGAGCCGCCTTGGGAGGCAACTTGGATAAGCTGCATGCGTGTTGCAGCCTGTTCATAGATTGGCCACTGAGGCTTAAATCATACGGGTAGAGGTGTCCAGTAGGCAAGGTTGATAGATAGGCAGTAGGCCACGGTCCAGGCACCCTGTACCAGTACAGGCATCAAGCTGTGCTATAATGCTACCACCGAGCTGTTGCTTTAAGAGGCAACGTTGGCCCCATGTGGTCGTCACGTCCTGGTCGCACTCATGTCAGCCAGTATTCCGCATGTTACTTGCAATGGCCTTGATAGTCCTGATCAGCGGCTTCTCCCAGAGAAGCTTCTCTTCCTCGGTCAATGTGGGATCACGTCTCCTTCCCAATAGAATGACCTGGCACGAGGGGCTGTCGCTCTCAGAAGTAGCAAAGGAAGAGCAGCTCCACCAGAATGGCAGATCGTGCATGGCGCTCTTGCAACCACAGAGTGATGGAGATGGCTTAGTATACCTGGATGTGATTTAAAGGATCTAGGTATTTGCGTCGGGTTTCAAAGGAGTTCTTGAGGAGGCGATTGTCCTCCTCTAAAGAGTTTTGTTGAGCAATCATGAGGAACTGCAAGCAAGTTGCTCCAGAATAGTCAGCCCTCCACCACAAAGTCCGTCAACAGGCATGGCCCCTCAATCTGCTGAGTGCAGCCTGGCAAGTGATGTGTGTACCTGGGACTTGGTCAGGTCGTACTCTGCTAAGACAAGGTCGTAGATGAGCTTCTGAGTGATCCGGTTGCTGCGCAGAGGCACCAAGGCCACCAGTGCGGAAAGTCAACTTAAGGACAAGAAACTGGCACAGCTGTTGGAGGCTGAGAAGCAGATCCCAAGTGCATTGAACATCTCTGCACTATCTGCAACAATGTAGCTACTCCCGACAACACTATCCTTCTTATCATCTTACAAGAGAAATCACTTACCTGCAGAGGCTGGAGTACTCATTAGCAATCTCCATGGAAGCCTTGAAAAGCGCCATCTGCTGACAGATGAAGCATGTTGTCAAGTCAACTGCAGGTCACCCTAAAAGCCCAAGCTGGCAATGTGGTCTTGAGGCTGCTACTCAATACAAGCACATATAAGGACTGGCACGCAGTCGGTACAGCAGACTCGCTGGTGCCAATCCCATCACAGTCAGATTTCAAGCTGTTGCTCAGAGCAACGGAGAAATAGGAAGTAGGACTTGACCTGCACATTGGAAAGGAAGTTGCGGAAGAAAGGCCAGTCTATGTACATTCTCTGGAGCTCCTGTATGCGAACTGGATGATTCTCGGTGTAGCCAAGAATGCCAGAGCCGACTCCAAACCATGCTGGTAGAGTTACTCGCGACTGCGATCATTCACAAGCCATGTGGCACTGTCAAACTTGGTGGTAGCTACAACCAGCCTGTGAAGTGCGATGCGCACAAGCCCAGCAAGCTTGTGTGCATGTGTAACCCTGTTGAGACTTGCAGGTGAGACTCCCATCAACAGCCCAGAATACATAGCTGCCACATCCTGCACCTTGTGTGCAGCGTTTCCAGTTATTCTGGGCTTTGGATTGCAGAGAAGCATGTTGCAACTTTCTGCTGGCATCAATCAGAGCATTGAAGCAAATTTCCAATCAACCGCAAAGAAAAGCATGCTGCCAGTTCTGCACCTGAGCCCAGCCGAAGACCCACGGGATTGCTCGGAGGCTTGATTTGTCTCGTACAGATGACTGTCTCCTCGATGGCCTACTGCCAATGTTCATCAAGTTGACCTCATTGACAACAGTGGCCTCGTAGAAGTAGTCATAGAAACCCTCAGTGTCATCTGTCAAATCCCTGTACGCCTTCTGGGCATTGCTGGCTATCGTTGTCATGATGTCATAATACTGCACCAATATTGAGAGAGTGGTCATGATAATTGTCAGTCTGGCAGCAAAATGCCCATGAGAAGACAAGTGCATGCAAGCTAGAAAGCGCCACTGAGCAGGCATGTGCGCTCCCACCAAATACTTTGCCCTTACTAACAAATGACTGAAGTGGTGCATGCCTGCTGCGGTACGTCAGCATTTGCCCTGGTAGCTGGGTGGCTCGCTTTCAGCAACCCGGTGATTCCCACCTGCCAAGATTATAGTGCGCTGCTCACAACAGAGTAACAAGCACTAACAACACAAAGACAGCACTGCCATAGTCAACAACTATAACAAGTGCGGTCCATCTCCATCTGCAACGTGAGTGACACCTTCGTCCTGCCCCATGCTATCGTCTATGGCATGTCACACGCATTCCTTGGACATGCAGCCAGGACTATGCCATCACCAGACGCACAGTGAGCTCAAAAGTGGCTGTCTCTGCATTCCCATAGCGGTAAGTGATGACCTCCCCTTGCTCTGTGAACTTGATCTTCCCCGCCACTGATCCTGCAGGCTGCACATCGATGCCAAGATCTGCCTCAGGTAAGAGGGTGGATGGAGTAGATTCTGTTGCCATTTCATGGCACTTGCCTTGCTGCCACCAAGTCACTCAATCTGATACACACAGGGAGCCTGCGAAGATACTCCTCATCTTCAGTGCAGACCTCATGTCACAATGACATACCTGAGCAAGCACTGACTCGTGTGTTGGCCCGGCTCCTCGCCCCACCGTTCCACCTCTGCCATGGAAGATCCTTGACTTGACACCGGCTGATATTGTTATCTCCCTGATCACCTCCTGGGCTTTGTAGAGGTTGTAGGCACTGGCCGTGATGCCGCCGTCTTTGCAGGAGTCTGAGTACCCGAGCATGACCTCCTGCTCAGAACCAGAAGTAGCAGGCTCGTGTGGTGTGAGAGCCCAAGCTTTGTCTCTGGGCGCTGGTAGTCATCCCACTTTGATGATGTGTGCTTGGCAAGCCAGCAGGCAATGCTGCGGAGCTCCTGAGATCCTACCTGGATACCGCCCGAGGAAGCCAGGATATCCTGGTAGGTTGGATTGTGCAGCAAAGATGCCAAAGCCTCTGGCATGTGCTGTCAAGGGGCAACGGGCATGCAGGCAGCTGGCATTGATAAGCCACACGTCTCTCAGCGTGACACGTACTTCCTTTTGAGCGTGTACTTATGCTTGTCTCACTTGACAGAAACCTGAACACGGCTTTGCTCGGGTCAATTAGCCGTTCTTGCAGGAGAGCTGGCGGTGCAAAAGAACAAGCATGGCTTGCATCAGATGACCTGTGTCTCACCTCCAAATCTGGGATCGTCTCAAAGAGGGGAGCAACAACAATGCGTGACTGCCACTTTCCATCCCCGTCCTTGAATATCAGGTCTCGGCATGCAAACCACGCCAAGAACAACACCTGGAAGTAGGAAAGAAGCAGCACTGGCCTCAAATGTCTCAAATGATGTTGCTCTTCATGACTCAGAGCCATGTGAACCCACAGGGTCGCAAAAGAGAACAATGACCTCACCTCCAAGATGTGGGAGGACTGCCGCGTCATGGATATCACGTAAGAAGCAACTGCTCGAGGCCCGAGCATGTCCATTATATTTGCGCAGCTCTCCAGAACCGCAACAACCTGCTGCGTTCCATCGGATGCGGCTTTAATAACCTCCTGCCAAGGCAACGATTGACAATGACTTTCAGCCTCTTGGATGGAGCTCTTTCCTGCCCTCCTGATGCAGATAACATTGCGGGAATGCTGAGATGCAAAACTGGAGGAACGCATGGCTGTGAGTGGTAGTCACTTGTACAGCTTGAAGATAGATAGCTGCAGACCTCTCTCTTTCCGTATGGAGCAGGCTGCTGAAGGTAGCCCTCCAGGACAGCCATGCGCTGCTGGTTGTCAAGCTCCAGATAGTCCTTGCTGCAGCCTAACAAGTGCAAGCACTCTGCCACAGCCTGTGAAAATGACAGGGACGAGGCTTGATTGAGATTCTCGCTGGTTTCTAATCAACTGCAGGCCACAATACCATGTCAGGCACCTTGGGCTGCTTACATGGTTGCTATCATCATGTGAAATACAATCGTGATTTGCGAACGTGGTGGTGCCCAACCTCTGAATGCACACTTGACTCTTGCCGCACATCGAGTGCACACAAGAAGAACCCAAATGTCTCAGCCAGGCGGATGAGGTCCTTCAGCTTGCTATCTGCTGATCGCTGGTCACCATTGGCCCTCAAGGATGCCTAGCCCAAATGCACCATGACTATGTCAAAATGTGCTCCATACGTGTGCGACTAGTGGTCTCCTGTCAGCAACAAGAAGTGATTGACCCATGACATCCTCAACAGCACGGAAACTGTAGAAATAGCATAGGTGTGCTGCCTGCATTGAAGTATCACATCAACTATTCAGATCAAGTGACTCGGCTGCACTCCTTTCTTGTGAAGTCACAAGGTGCTGTTGCAGTGCAAATAGAAGCGCACATCAATGAGGCGCAAATCCTGCAAGAAATCGATCTCGCACAGATATGCATCCTTGTGGGGGTCCAGGCCTTCAATGTCGTCGATGTTGTACTCGTCGTCAAGCAGCAGAAGCTAGGAGCAGAAAAGCACAGCTACAGCTTGTGTGATTAAAAACGTTATTGTTGTCACTGCCACCCCTGGAATCATGGAGCATCAACAGCCATCTCTCCAGCTCACGCATTTACAGAATACAGAAATGACGGAAAGGCCTGGCTCTCGATACCCGTTACTTACCTCACTGGCCACACCATCTTTTGAGAGCTGTCGCAGGTGCTGATTGACCATGCGAACATTCTGCTCCAGCCGGTGCCGCATCACGCGGAACTTCAGCCGGTATGGCTCCTGCATTGATGAGGCTGGAGACTGAGAGCCCTGCCAATGGAACCAACTCTATCTGCAATATCTTGCTTTAGCTACCACAGATTGTCTGCAATGCTCACTTGGCAGGGATACTGACCTGATCAAATAGGTTGGCATCACCACCACGTATACTGCTCAAGACATCTGCATCCTTCTCTAGGGCGTCTAGGAGCTCAGGTGAGACATTGCAGATATGTAGAGAGTGCGTCAACATGTCCTACAACGGTCATCAGATCATCGAGCCAGGACTGTGTGAGGATTGTGTATGCTGTCCTGCAATTGTCATCAATTCGTCGAGCCAGGACCGCTCATCAAGCCAGGACAACTCATACTGCAGCATCCAGTGAGGGGAGCAGGCAGCATCACAGCAAGATACAACAAGGGAGAGGAAAGCCGTATGCATTGTCACCTGGCAGGCGCGACAACGGCGAATGTACTCTGCAAGGATCAGACGGCTTTGCAGCAGTGCAGCCATTTCTGTTGTCTCGGGTAACACTGCCAAGCAGTAGCCGACATGATTTCTGACCACGTCAAGTCTTGACCTTGTGAGCTCATGCCTTTGCTGTCTTCTTCAGCTTGCACACACCAGGCGGAAAGCTCAGGAGAGCCACATGGCACGTATCACCTTGACTAGCACAAGCTTGGAATGCTTAGGAAAGGGCGGCGGCAAGCATACCAAATGGGTTGCCATCTCGGTCTCCCCCAATCCATGAGCCGAATTTTATCAAGCTAGGGACTTGCAGGCCAGCATTTGGATAGACATGCTGCCATTGACAAAGAGACAGTGAGCTCTTAACGGAAAAGTCTTGCTCTTTGGCAATGATAGTCAAGCACAAGTCACAATCAATTCCGGTTTGCTGTTCATTGGTGCTTTAGCTCACTTGAAGCTCACAAGTGCTCCTTCCTGCAAGTCATGCCTCAGTCGCAAGGCAGGTCGCTGTGGCTGGCACCTGAAGCACCCCTCGCAAGCAAACAGTGTACTATTTTGCCTTGTCTGAGCATGCAAAGTTGATACGTCAGCGAGGAGTGCTGACCCTTATTGAATTCTCGGCATATCTGTAGGTGGTGCAGACGGCCTCAAAAAGGGAGTAACGGAAGTAGTCAAGGCCAGTCTGTATCTCCTCCAAGACTGTCGGTTTCTTGCCCCTCATTTCGTCTGTTCTCCACAGAATCTCGATCTGCATCACCCAACAAAAGAAGGACATGGGGGGCCAGTCGAGTCTGTCATCTTCTAGCCTGCTATCACTGCAAAGTACATGATCAGCTACACAGCAGGAAGGCATTTGTGACCGAGGCCACGCAGCAGGAGGATACAATCAGTTCACCTCTGCATCGACCTCAACATCGATCTCAGATCTTTGGGCTGCACTAAGTCGTGGATCCTGCCATCGTCAAATCCACTGTTGCCATCTCAGACCTAAGTGGTACAGCCACAAATCCATTGTGTACATTTGCTGACTGATTTATACTAGCACCCATCTTAAGATAGGCCTTCTCATGGAAAGCAGAGTCACGTACCTATTACCCATCTCCCTTATTGCAGAGACCAGAGGCACAGACCTATTGAGAGGTACAGCATCATACAAGCAATCACAAGCTGGTTACCTCTGTATGTGTCAGAGGAAGTCAAGGAATGCCCACCTCACGAGAATGACAGAGCACAAAAATGCGATGTAGGCAAGTCAGGATCTCCCTTCGTCGCGCCTCAGTTGGGTGGGCAGTGAGCACAGGATAATACTGGCAAGTGGCAGTGAACGGAATGTATAAGTCCTCTATGAAGCTTCCGTGCATCTCCAGACTGCTGTCTCAGCAAAGACACGAAGCCTGGGTAGGGAGCTAAGCCACTTCAATGACAGCTTGACTATGGAGGTGCTAGAGACCCCGGGTGAAAGTAACAACCTAGGCCTAGAAATTAGATTGTTGTCAAATGCAACCGGTTGGCTCATAAATTCTTTTCCGAGGGCGTAGACTATTCAGCCTGATGACTGTTGATTCTCAGAGTCTACCTCAGAAGTAGGACGGTACGACTAAAAAGCACACCTCGCTTGGTGTATTGCCTAGCAAAGACACGTGGGATGTTGGCCACTGAACGGGTGGTGCAAACTTGTATCATCTGACCTCAAGACGATTCAAGAGTAGTTGAAGCTCCTTCGGAGGAACATCAAGACTCCGGAATAGCCGTAGCGTGTGGTCAAAGGAGGCATACCACAAAGGTGTGGCAGATTGGCTTGCCCAGACTTGCTCTCTTCTTGTCCGGTGTGCATGGGCTTCATCAGCAACGTTCAGTAAGGAAGAGTACACGTAATACAAGCGTATCACCCCGTTCAGCTGAAGAAGTGAGTTACGGGTCCTCTCAGTGATCATGTGATGCACGACAGACGATTCATACGTTCAAAATGAGCCCCGAACCTCTCCACGTTGTTGTGGTACTCTGCCGGTGAGCTTGCGTCAGACAAGTTTTGCATGCCATACCTGCTTGAGGAAAGAAACCATGAGTGCGTACCGTGGGCTCGTCCATTTTGTCAATGTAGCGAAGGAGTTCGGCACGCTTGCGAGGGTCCTCCTTGTCTCTGAGGGCCTCGAATCCCCGCTGGAGCGTGTTGGCCTGCAAATGTGAGGGGCATTACATGTGGCTTACCACACAGAGAAAAAAGGCAGCTGCAAAGGTACGACCAGCTATTTGCAGCCAATGAGGGCTACTCTTGGCATGTGTGCAGCAGCGCTTGAGTGCATAACCTACCGCTTCTAATATACGACTTTCTCCGTACTCCTCAACGACCTTCTCCAATCGTGACGTGAGGAAAGAGATCTGAAAGAAAATCAATCGCGCCCGCCCCTTTCAAATGCAGTAGTGAGCATGCTACTGTAGCAGGAGTTCTTGCAAACAGTGTCACCGGGGTCATCTGCTGCTATAGCATAATGACAGCGACAACAAAGCAAGCCCTTCTCGGGGTGCTCAGTGCCGGCTAGGCCATCAGCCAGTTTTGGCCAACCTGTTCTGTGAGCCTCGAGTCATCCTTCGAGGTTGCAATAAGCTTGCGAGTCTCCAGCTTCTTCATGATGCTGTCCTGAACACTAGCCCACTTGTCTTGGGCCACAGCACCATCAGTTTCCAGATCCAGCACAACAAAAACGTCCAGTACACTGTTGTTTTGAGTCATAAGTCGCGCACTCTGCACACTGCAGGGGCCCACTCTTGTTAGGAGCCTGCATGGCACTGCAAATCCTTGAGCATTGCATCAGTCGCATGACCTAGCCTCGAGAGCACACAATGACTGCCACCCTGCGCAGTGTACAATGATGTGATGGGAAGGGGAGTCGAGACTTGCCCGATTCCCATCTCGCTAAAAGTAGCAGAGATGTCGGCCAAGAGATTCTCTTGGTTCACTCCTTGTACTACAATAACCGTGGTGCCTGGTGAGCTCTCGTTGTCAAATCGGACAAGAAAGTCACCGTTCACTGCGAGGGTTGTCGCAGCGGGTACATCGTCCTCCAGTTGGACTGCAGCACCAACTTCTGCAGCTAGAGCTGCAACAGTGCCATTGTCAGGTGGCGACTGCTGATGTGGAGCTGAGCTCGTGGTGTCCAAATTGGGGAGTGCTTCCGTTCTCCAAGGTATGTTCCTGCAATAAAGTTGCGGCTCACAGTGCTTGTTGAAGACTCTGACATTGCAACAATTTGGTTGCAGATCTCAGAAGCTTCGGTCGATATCGCAGCGCAGCAGGATGGCAACTACTGTTCAAGCTCCACAGCCCATTGCTTGCTCTCCTACAGGTCTCCCAGCGAAATGCCAGCTGTAGCAGGCCCTGTGAGCAGTGTGGGCTCTGGTCATGCGTGCTTGCACCAGGCCTGCTGAACTACTGCAATGTACGAGGCATGCTGCCTTTGGGAGTGTCCTTGCTTGATCAACACCAAGTCAAGGCTGCACCTTGCATGAGGCCTGCAGTTGCTGCACCCAGGCAGCCAAGGTCGAGGTCGAGCGGCAGCTGTGCTACCTGCAGAGCAGCTTTCCCGCTGCATGGCTGCTTCCATCTGCACCAGAGGCCAGTGCTGCTTCTCTGTGATGAAGAGGGAGTGACCATGGCTCGTCGACTGCCGAGCCGGCTGGCTGTGTCGGACGGCTGTCCGCTCACCAGTGGAGCGCGCGCCGCTCCGCGCTTTCCAGAGGTGTGCATGAGGCTGCCGTGGCTTTTGGCGGGCTCAGCAACGCCGCTGGCACGAGCAGGAGAGCGTGGGCCTGCAGAGTGCGCCCGGTTCCGAGTGGAGCTGGAGCACGGGGTGCCCGACCTGCAGCAATGTGAGTCGGCACGAGGTTAGCGAGGGTCGTCCGCAGTCGCTGCTGGCACAGGGGCTGCGGAGGAAAGCACAGGGGCGCGGGCGTGGTGACGAGCAGAGCTGGTGGGGCGCTGCGGGGGCGGGAGGGGCCGGAGGCACCTGCAAGCCAGAGCCGCGGCGGCGGCGGCCGGAGCAGCAGGCGGCGCAGAGGCGGCCATGGTGGGGGGCCGCAGGGGCAGGGCAGCTCCTGCCCGGGGGGAGTGGCCAGCTTGCCCGGGCCTCCGGGCCTCCGGGCTGTGGACCGTGGGCCCGTGCCGACGGGGCGGCTGGGGGGCTCATTCTCTTTGTTCTCTCTTTGGGTACTAATGTCATCTTAGGTACCTTAGATTAGGTCTCCGTATTATGTAGCATTGTTTAGTCTGCACTCGACTCTGCCTGAACAATGTATTGGCTTGAATTGGCCTCCCTTTCAATTCATGCGCCCCGCGCGCCTTCTCTCTCTTTGTGCATTCCTTGTTTGGGCTGGCTGTTCCAGCCCATATCCTCAATGGGCGAGCCCTTTCCTTCCTTCATTCTGGTCGCCCTGGGCTGGCGCCTCACAGCCTCCTGCAAGCCTCCTACATCGTCGTGTGTTTCTGCCGTGGTTTGCAGTGTGGTTCCCTTCTCGTCCTTGGCTTGAAGAAAGGGCTCGCCCATAGAAGAAGTGGCACTCCCAATGGGGGCAAGGGCTGCGAAAAGCCAGCCCAACAAGAATTGACAAAAGTTCGAAGGGGCCGAAAAAGCGTGGAGCAGCTGCAAGCAGCCATAGAGAAGAGGGGCTGGCGTCCTTGGCTGTGGACATTGTCCATTCTTGTTGGGCTGGCTTTGGGCGACCACTTTCTTCCTGCAGGCCCCCCTCTCTTACACACGCACCCGTCTTTGCGGCTGCTGCCGGGGCAGGCAGGGCAACTGCGCCCCACGTGTGCGCCACGCGTCAGGCGCGCAGGGGCCGCTGGTGCCACGGGGGCCAGGAGACGCCCCCCCACTCCGCTTCTGTGTTTCCTGCTTTCTGCTCCATCCGGCTCCATCAGACCTTGTCCATTGCTTTGGGCTCCAGCTCCCCAAGTTAGCTTGTCAGATTTGTTTGTGCTCACCCGTGGGTACTAATGTCATCTTAGGTACCTTAGATTAGGTCTCCGTATTATGTAGCCTTGTTTAGTCTGCACTCGACTCTGCCTGAACAATGTATTGGCTTGAATTGGCCTCCCTTTCAATTCATGCGCCCCGCGCGCCTTCTCTCTTTGGGCTGGGTTTAGGGTTTAGGGTTTAGCCAGCCACCAGTCAATCTGGCCGCGCTTCCCTCCCTATCCCGCCCATCGTATTTCATGCCCTTGTTGCGGAGTGCTGGTGGCCCACCACGCCGGGCGGGCACTGCTGACGTGGTCGCCACAGCTGCGGGTTGGCCCGGCTTGCGCCGCGCTCTGCCCCGCAGGCGTGGCGAGCAGGCCGACTCAACGCCGCTGGCTCGTCAGAACCCGTGCTTCGCATGCGCCTGTACCTGTTCCTCCAGCGCTCCATGGCCCACGCCCTGCGTGCTAGACGTGCTCCTAGCTGCAGCCTCTTGCTTTCGCCAAGGAGAGAACGACGCTTCCAGGCAAGGGCGGTGGCTGGGAGTGGCCAGCCCAGAGAAACAAATGAACAGAGAGAAGGCGCGCGGGGCGCATGAATTGAAAGGGAGGCCAATTCAAGTCAATACATTGTTCAGGCAGAGTCGAGTGCAGACTAAACAATGCTACATAATACGGAGACCTAATCTAAGGTACCTAAGATGACATTAGTACCCACGGGTGAGCACAAACAAATCTGACAAGCTAACTTGGGGAGCTGGAGCGCC
>WELB01000111.1:431111-463128 GCA_009602725.1 Spirogloea muscicola
GCCGCCGCCGGCGCCGCCGGCGGCGGCAGCGGCGGCGGCCCCGGGGCGGGGGGGGGGGGGGACCAACGAACAAAGTTCGAAGCCAAGGGGACTGCTTCCGGCGGCTAGTCTGTGACTTGCGGCTGCTAACTAGAGGTCACTCAGTGATCTTCCTACATGGTCTTGCATAAGCTGTGTGTTTAGGCGCCTTTCGGCCCTTTGGACCTTGTCCATTCTTTCTGGGCTGGCTTTTCACATCCCCCGCCCCTTGGAATGCTCAATTCCTGGATAATCATCTGCGTGCTGGCCGTGCTCTAGCTGCCGCCTTGGCCATTGTCAAGGGGACTGCTTTTCGGCTGCTAGTCCTTCTGAATGGCGGCTGCTTACCACTTGTCACCAAGTGACCATCCTTCAGGCCTTGTTGAGGACGGTAGGACGCTGACGCTTGCCTACCTATACCATGTTGGACGCTGACGCTTGCCTACCTATACCATGTTGCTGATTTCTTATTCCAACTTCCTTATACCTGTCAGATCGAGGTCTTCACTTTTGCTTGTCCACCATGTCACCATATGTGACAGTCTGCGGCAAAGCTGAGGCTGTGGGATCACGAAAACACGTTGATGACAGTTGACCCCTTCAACAATTCTGATACCACCCCTGAAGCTGAGTGATGTCAGGAGAGGCGTCTAGGCTCCAGACAAGTTGGTGATCAGCTATCTCCTAAGCCGGCTCCATCCCGTCACGGCCAGCAGGAGAGGCATGGGGTGCAGCGCACCACCGACAGGCAGTTGCTGCTCGAGTGGAACAAGGGGCCATTCGCTTTACTATGACGTACTAAAAGCAATATAAGAACCGCCTGGCTGTAGCAGGTTGAGGGCATTGCGAGTGAAGGGGATCCCATCAGTCAGACTGATCATAGAAATGCCGAGATGACCCCAAATAAAGCAGCTGCAAGGGTCAAGCACTCTTAAGCGTTCACTGGACCGATGTTGGCGAGTGAAGAACAACTGCCAATTGTGTCTGGTATGGCTGCACACTGCTGCATGGTACTGCAAGTCAACTCCATACTTCCTTCATTCCACAGGAGCTAGGAAATCAAACTCCGACAATAGGTTGAGAGCTATAAACTCGTATGTGCACTTTTAGCAGACTTTCAGCAAAGCGGCAAGCACCCAACAACTAGGAGTTCAACCACCTGCTCAATCTCACAGCAAGGTTGTTGAAGCCCCTGTAACGCCTGCCCAGCTCTCGGGGCTGATTGTGAGTCTGTGACCTCTACGTCCAGAGCGCTGCAAAACGAGGACGAGATTCTTGAGGCTAGTCACTTCAAGGAACCCCTGATAGAAGACCTTAATACAATTTCAAAAATTCTCCCGGACTCTCAAGGTCATCAATTTGGTGCCCATGTTGTTTGGGGTCATGTTGTATGGAGGAGTGAGATTGTCATGAACAAAATGTCCAAGTCTCAAGCAACCAAGTCTTTGCCGTACTATTTGCGGCAGAGCCCTACCCGGGGCTATCTTGGAGGCTCGCAAAGGAATCGCAGTGTGTCACTCAGTAAGAAACCCTGTTTTCAACTGAGCTTCGACAGGTATACGTACGCAGCTGTGCATGCTCATCTTGCAGCCCTTGTTCACTGTTGGGGGGCACTTTGCATCAGCAGGCCTGCCTGCTCCAGCGCAATGTGACACGTGCCAGGACAACAGCCACCTTCACACGTCCATGCTTGTCACATGCAAGAACTTGAGCTCCAATGGTCCAGTGGTCCAGCACATTGCTGACGACTTGTTGCTTCCCGAGGGCTGATGCTTGGGTGCTCTGAGTAAGCTGATTCTTTCTGACTGAGAGCGCGATTACAGCTGCCAATTGGATATCAACGTGCTTGTTGCACTATATCTCACTGGGGTACTGTTGCTGCCTTGCATATGAGGTCGTATGATGCCAGTAAGGTTTCTGCAATCAACAGATGTCATCCTACGAGTTCACGATCCCCTAGCTTGGTCACCAAGGCTCGTTAAAAAGATCATGCGATAAGCAGTCCAGTACTTTACAGAATGTTTGCTATGCACAAGCCTATGACCGACATGTCTTCCAAGCAAGAGGGGCCTTCTGTGAAGTGCAAGACAGCACTGACTAGTGATCAACTGACGTGCCTGCAGAATTGGTTGCAAAGTCGATCGGTGTCATGCATGCCCTCCAGCAAATGTATGATGCAAGCTCGGTGACGCTCTTGCCTTGAAAAGTGGCCAGCTTATGGGCTCCTGGCTGTCGTTAATAAAAGGTGCACTGAATTTGCAACTCCTAAGCAGATTGCCAAGATGGGAGAGATTCAGTTGACAAGACGAGATTCTGTTGACAAGACTTGAGCACTTAAAATTTGCAAGAATTTCCACAGTAGGAGCTTGAAAGGAACAAAGAATCACTGCAGATGCTTACTTGTACAAGAGTCACAGAAGGCGAATGAGCAAAGCATTCACATCCTTTGACAAGGGAGTGAAGCAAGGGATTGACCAGGGCAATAGAAGGCATAGGCTACTTGCGCAGACCAGCAAGGAGGAAGGAGGGGAATACAAAATTGCTCAGCTAAGACCAGCTCGGGCTCCTCTGCAAGTCAGGTCTTGCTGAGAAGGCGTGACATGGGGCCCTTCCGTAAACGACGGCGCTTCCGATGCTGCACCCCTACTAAGCTGCCCACTGCAATGAAGCCTGCAAGAGAAGGCAAAGATTAAGATGAGTCAGGATGTCACTGTATGCTCAGATTTCAACCAATACTGTTGCCATGTGCGTGAAGATCCTGTCACTAAGAAGTACCTATAACACTAACTTGACTCGTGAGTTGGTGCACAAAGATTGTCCAGTCATAATATCAGCCGTGGTAGCTGCTCGCGTGAATTGCACATAAATGCCTACCAACAATCGGGACAGCATTACTGCTAGCACGGAAGTTATCACTAAGCATCCGCTGTACTGCCTTTAGGGAAGGTTTGCAGTGCAACTGGTGGCAGATGGACAGCCTAGCATGTTAAACTCAACAAGGATTCTGTAAGAGCATCAAGGTCATGCTCTTGAAGGTCCACGGTATCTTACCAAAAGCCACTATGCCAACAGGAAACAGCACATGGAGAAGGTTGGGACTCTCGTTGTCCTCCTGCACAGATATGCTACACCTCATTAAAGCCAGCATGTATGCAGACTGCAGAGCACATATGCACACATATCAATCAATCCTTCTCTGTCTCTTCCCATCTGCCACCTTCCCCCTGCGCCTGCCGCCCAGAACACCCCGGCGCGTGCCAGCAGGGGTGCTGTTACGTTGCTCATTGCTGCCGCTGTGGCGCGAGGTGTATTGCAGGCACAGATGCGCAGGTCTGCATGTACGGCACAGCTCTTCTGCTTTCTGCTCTCCTATCCCTCTAAGCACTTTGCCTCCATATCGAAGCATAAGTCAGAGCCTGAGCATGTAGCATGCTTGACTTGGGTGAGAGTCGAAGTAGAGCTCAAACCTCGTCCTGAGCCCCTGGGCCATGCCTCCAGCCCAAGAGGAGGCCGATGCTGGCCACTGTGTCACGTCCGTCGTCCTCCCTGCCACTTCCACTCAACTCGCCACGCCCACCACGCCCACTATGCTGTGACTGTGACTGCAACTTTGGCTGGTCAAGCCCCTGGGCTGAGGAGACCTTGTTCCCATATTCACTTTCCTGTGCATCCATCTGTCCAGCTTCACTGTTCATGCCAACTTGTGCTTGGCTTCGTTCCTTGTGCCTCCTCCTCTTGAAGCCCGTGTCTTTGTGCCAATGCCCATCCTTGTCCTTGTGCAAGTTAGCATGCCTGTCACCCGACGCCTTTGCAGTTGTGGAGTGCATCTCCACGGCCCACCGCCTTCTCTCTGGACCAGGTTTGCTGCTGCTGCTGCTGCTGCTCAGCAGCGGCCTGTCCTGCCAGGCCTTGTCAGCCCCTCCTTCACCATCTTCTGTCATCCCTTCTCGCTGCTGCGTCAACAGCCTGGGCCGTGCTGAAGGATGGAGGAACGTAGAGGGAGGCGGAGTGCTCAAGGACAGCAGGCCCCGGGTGTGATGCAGGGGCAGCGGCGAGTTCAAGCCGCAGCTGAGCTCCTTCCCTAGCACGAGCGAGTAGTCGGAGAAGTTCACCCCACTGCGCCTCACAGGAAGTGGCATGTCCAGGCTCCCCAAGGGGTGTGTCAGGAGGTTGGACGGCTGGAAGAGGGAAGCATCTCTGGCATTAGCCCCAGAGAAGGCAAGTGCTCTTGTCAGGAGCCAGAAGCAGTCTGAGACCAGGTGAGAGCTGTCAATGCAGTTGGAGTCTCCAAACACAACAAGACGACCAGCTCCAGCCGTGGTAAGGCCCAGAACGGGCGATATGACCTGGCAATGGCAAGAAGCGCAAAGCCCATGAGGTCCAGCACATGCTGCTCAGCAAGAGCTGGACAATCTGCCATCCACCGTGCAATCGAGAGCTTTCTTCCTTGCATACTCCTGCATGATCACTGGTGCCAAGAAAGTATGATGTCTCACCTGTGAGCGACCAGAACCATCTTGCTTTGAGCTTCCGCCGGTGGCTCCAGCAGTCGTGTCTTGCAAAGGAAAGTGGTGGACATAGCCCCCTGCTGGGAATCTTATCAAGTCAGTCCCAGAAGCAAAATGTGCTCTCTGCTCCCCGATTTGAATAGGGCCTGACAGCACTGACGCCCCAAAGGCTACTCCAAACGGGCTCAGAAGCTCATTCAGAGCTGGGACATTTGCTCCGCCAGTCGCTGGGGTCCACCAGCTCCTTGTGTTGTCGTCAAAGAATCGCATCCTCTGCATGGTCGCGACATGGAACCAGTCTGCAAACACAACCACTCCGAGGCCGAGGTCCATGACATCGGATGCTAACTTGGACACCTCCTCCTTGTGGTACTCATCCTGGTGCATCAATAGACACAAGAGCATGCAAAGGTCAGCACTTTCAAATGAGATGCTAAGGCTTTTCATGACTTCATAGGTCTCGACTCGAGCGTCAAATCAGAAGCCACAGGGCCACACAAGGGAGGGCTCCAAGACTAAACTTGCGTGCGAGCAATTGAACATGAAGCAGCAGAGGAGAGGCATTCACCAAGACGCATGGCATTTACCTCAAGATCAACAAGAAGCAGAGTACCATACAGGCTGGCATTGAAGCAAGTGAGCGGCGACCCAAGGATCTCGACATGATATCCAGCATCCTTCATGGCATCGTAGGCACCGTGGAAATTGGTGTGAAGGTGATCTCCATGCCAATCCAGGATGTCATTCCGCACGTCCAGTGAGTCTCGTGGGATGTACCCTGGAGGGTATCTCACGTTATGGAACTGGTCCCACAGGACCCTCTGTGCTCGAGCTGGAGTAGGGATGACTCCCACCCTCAGCTCCAGGCGGCAGTCCCAGCGGCGCTCCTTGGATTCACCTCGGCCAGGTGGTGCGACCACGGTCAGGGTCACCGTGCCTTCCAGGACGCCCTCAAATGCCCTGCCTTCTTCCTTGACCCGCAGGAACAGCCCCAGGTAGCCGGTCCACGGCCAGATGACCTCCGAATACGTGAAAGTCACCTCAAGAAGTGAGGCATTTGGGGATGAGGGTGAAGGATGGAAGAGCGGCGGTGCCTCCAGCCAACCCACTACTCCCATGCCATTCAGGATTGTTGCGTTGAAGATGACTGGCATGGCTGTGGCATACAGTGGCTGTCTGCAGAAGGGCCAGCTGTATGGGCAGTCTGTGAGGTCAAGCTTGCTGGGGAGGATGCTTGCACGCGGCACGTAGTCAGCCAGCACTGCGTAAGAGCCGAGCCTGGGCGAGGGGACAGCAGATATGCAGCATCAATCACTGATGGGGGAACGTGCATCACAAATTGTCACCACATCTAGCATCCCAGGACTTGGCGTGGGAGCCTGGGAAGCTCAAGTGTGCTTTTTTATTCCCTCAGGGCGGCAGAAACACAGCAGTAAGTTGATGGTGGACACCTCACTAGGGAGCAGTCGGAAGGATTGCTCACAGGTTGAGGCGGCCGGCGCCCTGCTCAAACATGGTGGTGGACTCCAGCAGCAGTGCTCCCTCCACAAGGGCCTGCTTCATACTTGCCGGATTGAGAATGTCCCATCTCCTATCCTCCGGAACTACAGAAGCCAGGAGGCAGACTGCCCCAGCCACCACAGGAGACGCCACCGACGTCCCTGACAAGGACTTGCAGCCACCTCCTATCCTTGACCCCACCACCTCCCGCCCGTATGCAACGATGTCCGGCTTCACCCTGCCATACCTGCAAGCCAATGCACACCACAGCAAAACCAGTTGATCGTCTTCCTTGCATAGACGTCTGAGATGACTGGGGCTGGAAGGGTCAGGGTGTGGGAGGGTGAATCTGCCTCACCCATGAGGAATCTCCCATGTGCTCATGCCCCGAGAAGAGAATGATGCAATGTGGTCTGAGTAGTCTATCCCTCCAACACCAATAACATCCCCCTGATCGGCAGGGTTGTTGAGGGTTCCATATAGAGGTCCATCGTTCCCGATGGCCGACACCATGATGATGTTGTTGGCCGTCAACTCCCAGACCTGCCATCAATGAATAGTTGGGCTGGTCAGCCACTTGCAAGTGAAAATTAAATCTGGACTTGGCATCCAATACGACGTGCAGCTTCAGAAGGCCACGTGTTAGTCGAAAGATGACCCTGATCTCTGGCTGCTGCAAGCTCTTCACAATAATGTGCAAGCAACAAACAGTACCTTCTCTACGAAGGGGCTGTCCATGTAATCTGGCCCACCAATGCTGAGGTTGAGGACGTTCATCTTCGTGGCTATGGCGTAGTTGAAAGCGTCAAGAAACCATGAAGTATATGACACCTACTCCAGAGCCATCACTTACAAGTCAGTGAGACAAGTGACTGCCCTGACCTCGCTGCTCTCTGCATGTGCAAGCCTCTGACACCCTACTTACCAAGCATGCTTCTGCATGCCTGCACATTGCAACTTGACAGAAGGTACCTAGTAGCGGCAGCCAAGTGGAATGAGCAGTGCAGAACGCTTGGTGCAGAATGCAAATATTTGGCAGTGCAATCCCGGCAACTAACAAGAGCCAGGGTCTCCCCACTCCATGCTACTGTCGAATCCGTGAGGTGCTTACTTGAGCATTGGTAAAGACACGAAAGGCATAGATACGGGCATCGGGTGCAAAGCCAAGGCATTCAGCGTCCTGGCTGCAGATGACACCAGCCACAAAGGTACCGTGGCCTAAGCTGTCGTTCAGAGTATCCTCTGTCGTCCAGTTTGTTCTTTCCTGCGCAGCTCGTGCAGGGAAGGTGCACTTGGTGAGGTAGTGAGCAACTCACTGAAGGATTGGAACAACTAGTGACGCCATCTGAGCAAGTACGAGCTTGTAGTCTTTGACTTGGAGAGAAAGCGATCCTGCCCTCGAGCTCAACGCAGCACGAGCTGACACACCTCTATGTTCCGGAAGTGAGGGTGATCTGCTCGAACACCCGTGTCAAAAATGGCCATCTTGACATTGGCACCTGAGTATCCTTTGGCCCAGAGTTGCTCAGCTTCAAAGACCGAGGTTATCTGGGACCTCTGCAAGTGCAAGACAAGCCCACACTTTGCACTGAGTCCATCGCATAGCAGGCCTCGCCTGTGTGAGTGATGACCAGCACGTCTCAGCACATGCTGCGCTAAGGCGCGTGCATTATGTGCAGGGGCTTGGTGAGGGCATGCACAACACAGACGGTAATATTGGCAGGTCAGCATGTGCCCATGAGTAACAGCCGGCGTTGAGGATGACGGGGCGAATCAGGCTCAAAGAGCCGTGACACCAGTGTCAAAAGCATGGGACTGATTTGCCAGGGTGGACTTGAGCCACACACCCTCTGTCCGCGACCGACTCTGAAGATTGGGGCAATGACCCTTGACCCTGGGCCCCAAAGCGGGAGCTCACTTGGGCAAGCAGTCGCCGGCTGTGGTCTGCAAGCGAGGCGTTGCCCCAAGTCGGCCCGTAGCTGCCTCCAGCGTCCTCCCCGCTCTCAAAGGACATGTGCGTGCGCAAGCGCCCCGGGGGCTTGCACACAGGGCCGCTCCGAGCGTACGGCGCGTCGGCTGCATCCTCCCCGTCATCCGGCTCCAGCCAAGCCTCCGCCTCCGCCTCCGCCCTGCTTGCAGCCTGCTCCCCCCCCCTCCTCCTCGACGCGGACGGCCGCGTTCCCGCCCGGTGTGCAAGGCCGTCCTGACGCAACCCCGCCTCGGCCTCCGCCCGGAGGCCCCTCCTGCGGGGCGCCTGGAGCAGCGTGCGCGTGTACCGGACCTGGCGGTGCACGTCCTTCACGTGGTCGAGGCTGCGCAGGAGGTCGAGCGCGGGGCAGCCGTCGGCGATGCGGAGGAGGCCGAAGTCGGTGGGGAAGGCGGCGGCGGGGTTGTCGCGCGGAACCCACTGCCACCCGCCGGGCGCCTGCGGGCCCAGCGGCCCGCTCTCCAGCTGGGCGACGTGGTCGGCCGCATGGCGGTAGCTGCGGAAGCGCACGATCCAGTCGCCCGGCACGGCCTGCGGAGGCGGGCAGGTGGCGTTGGGCGAGGGGCTGGCGGCGGGGAGGAGGGCGGCGAGGAGGGCGGCGAGGAGGGCGAGGAGGAGCGGGGGCGGGCAGCGCATCGTCCGCGCCGGGGGGGAGGGACTGCAGGCCAGGCGCGCGGGGGGGACGTGGTGCGGCCTCGGGTTCGGGCCCCAGCCGCGGGGCGGGGCTCGGGGCTCGTTGGGACCGACGCCCCTTGTCCTTGGCCCCACAGGCCCTCCATCAAAGAAGAAGGAAGAAGGCTCGCCCATAGAGAAAGAGGGGCTGGCAAAGCCAGCTCAAAAAGAATGGACAATTTCCAAAGCCGAGAGGAAGATGAAGGACTCCTCTACTCTACCAATCACGACAACATACTAGGGAAGCTCAGTACCCGCGAGTGAGCAACATCAGGTCCGAGTAGCTCGAGGCAGGGAAGGAGGCACTCCGCCGAGACCCGGAGGCAACGGCAGAAGAAGTGGCACTCCCAATGGGGGCAAGGGCTGCGAAAAGCCAGCCCAAAAAGAATGCACAAAGGCTCAGAGGGGCCTAAGAGCGGTGAGCAGCTACAAAGGGGCCTGAGGATGCAATGGTAAAACAGGGGGAGGATGGATCACTCAATAAGTACGAGTGAGGAGCCTCAGATCCGACAGACTAGCTGCCGGCAAGCTATCACCCTGACGAAAGCCAGAGCCCGCAGCGAGAGCACGGCCAGCTCGCAGATGCAGAGCGTGGGCCATGGACCGCTGCAGGGATACAGAGAGGGCCAGAGCGCGTCCTGCGCGCGTGTGGACAGCGTGGGCAAGGGATCGCTGGAACGATACCGCCAAGCGCATGCGAAAGACCTGGGCGAGCGACCCGGCGGCGTTGAAGCCGGGCAGCGCCCCGGGCGGACCCGACCGCCGATCAATAGCCTGACGAGCAGGCCGCTGGAGGAGATCCAGCCAGCGGCTGCCGAAGGCCCCGTGAACATCGATCGCCAGGGCCGCGAACTCATCACCGACCGGGTGATCGGCATATTTTCGCTCTTTTGCCCATCCATCACTCGACACACAACTCCATTCCTCTTTTTATTCCTCGCTTCCGCTCCTTGGCCTGCCCCGCCGCCTGTCAGCGTGTCAATGTGCCAAGCCTTTCATATCTGTCCATGTGCTTGCCTCCGTACTTGGCCACTCGGGCCCTCCATCACTCACACCACACTCCATTTCCTTGCCCTGCCCCACTGTCCGCTCCCACCACCCCTCAAGAGCTTGTCGATTGCCGTCCGGTTTCGGGCATCAGTTATGTGCTGACTCGTGGTTACTGAGCGGGTCAGCTTAGCAGCAGGTGACGTACATTTGTCAATGTGCTTGCCTTTGTACTTAGCCACATATGGCCCTCCATCTAGAAATACACACGCATTTTTCTCCCGGCAGGTGGCAAGCGACGCCTCGTCGTGGACGTCATCCTCACTGGTAGCTTCCAAAACAAGGGGCCCTGCTACTTCTGAGGCCGGCCGTGCTGTGAAGGTGGTCGAGCAGAAGAAGGCTCCAGAATAAGCACAAAGTCCACCCTGCTGTAAATTCCTTCTACCTGCTGGCCACTGACTTCCACGGGTGTTACTGGGCCCACTGACTCTTGCTACTCTCTCTGCTGGCCTCTCAAGCTGACCAGCGGCGCAGCGAGCAGGGTGTAGCACTTCCTGGAGGCTCCGTGCCTTTGTAGCTTGTGTCCTGCTACCACATGCGCTATCCATGTCTCTCCAGCGATGCCCACATTGCTTGCTTTGCAGTACGAGCCGGTCGCCTCCTGCAGCAGCCTCTGCGGGGGTGCTCTTCCTCCCCTCAGCTCACCTGACTTACTGTTGCTGAAACCGGGGTACAAAGCGCGCCCTCTTTGTCTAGCCTGTGGCTCCGCTAACACAGATATGAACACACTCTCTGCATGCACCCGGCTGCTACTACAGCCGCTCTTTAGATATCTCCAGCAGCTTTGGTGTAGCCCTCCGTCCTGCCCAAACCTCAGGCCGACTCTTTCGTGTGCTTCGTGTGGCATGGCCTTCACACAGATCACATTGCCCTCCTTTCGAAGAGTCTTTGATCCAAGCCGCCACCCCAACCCCCACACCACCATCACCACCCGCCACCACTGCTCACACATGGCCTCCCCCTCTCTTAATACACACGCATTTATTGCTCATGTCTCATCCTCCTTACAATCTCCCGTTTCCGGCTCTTCCTCCTACTTGTAGATGCCCGTGAGGACATGCCGCACCCCAAAGCATAGCCCACAGCTCACAGCCTGCAGCCAACCATGCATGCGCATGCTCATCAGCACCATCGAGCTGGAGAGCAAGGTGCCCCTTGCCAAGGTAACCGTCTCAGCAGGGTATCAGATCCCCATCCACGCCGACCTGTGCCTGTGCTAAGTGAGAGAGGCAAGTGATAGTTGGAGGCAAGGAGTCAGACGGCACAAAGCAAGCTTTGCACCTCATCGTCACCCTGACTAACAATTCGAGCTTCCAGTAGACACTGAATATCCTGACAATCAACAGGAGAGGGCAATGCAAGAACCTGAAATAAGAGCAAGCGTATGCAAAGCCACTGCTCCGAGCAGCGGCCAAAGACACGGAGAAAGAGGTTGACCAAGTTCATATCATTGCTACCCGTAAGCAGCCCGTCAGAGGGATCAAACCTGCAGGCACACCAGCAGACATCTGAAACCTGCTCAAAGGCCTCTATATGCAGCCGAGCCCCATGATGCTGCTTGGGTGCTTGCAGCTTGGATCATCTTCAGGTTCTTCCAAAGGACACCACTGCCATTGCTTGGCTATGAACCGAGCTATGACTCACTTGGGCAGTCGGTGCCGTGGGCAGGGGACAAACTTAAAAAGCTGCAACCAACAGCATTGCACATCAACGATTCCACCAGTGCTTTCAGCTGCTGTCACTTACTGCAGCGTCTATCTAACCAGGAACGCAAGTGTCAAGAATTGTACTTCGCTGCTAAGTTGCTTAGAGCTTGAGGATTGGACCATCACTAGGAAGTACAGGGCCCAGAGTGTGACCCACCTGAGGGCAAGAGTAGAGGAAGTTCAAAACCTGGGGTAAAAGGAAGAGGAGCAGGGTCTCACTGCAGTACAGAATGTGGTGGCCATAAGTAGGACAGCACATGAAATCATTGACTCCAAGCAGGTGCGCCAATGAGGTGAGCGCCTCCAAGCAAAGGGCACATATTGCATGTGTAGCGGCAAAGGTTACAACGGTGTCAGTAAGACCTGAAGTGGCCAAGGATGCCAACAACAGCAAGAGTCATTCCTGCAAAGTAAGTGTATGTGTCACCCACGAAGACAGCAGAAGGGTACCTGATTAGACAATGGTGAGTGTCAGTACTGAAGTGCAGATCGGTCACAGCTGGCAATGTACGTTCGTACCCTTGCTTAGTGCCATGAGCGCACCACAAACCCTAAACCCTGAGAGTACAGAGCTCTAGCAATTTTGGATCTCAATGGAAGCTCACTTGTGCAACATCGCTTAACCACTCTGAAAGAGTCCTGGAGACTACCAATTGTAGGACAGGAGGCCTAGTGAGGTTGCCACAAGCGGTTGCATAAGGTAAATGGAAAAGAGGTGAGCTTGCTGGTGATCCTCGTCCGAGCTAGTCGAAGTACCAGGATAGCGTCCCAGTTGCATTAGGTTGTGGGCCAACACCTGCAGCTAGATACCCAGCTCAAATCAACGGCTATGCAGACCAGCCGGTCTATCGCTTGGACTTGACTACCATAGAAGAGAGCTAGAAGGGAGTTAACTGAGCCAAATGAAGCAAGATATCGGGCAGAATAAGGGGCTTGCGAGAAGATCAAGGCATCTGCTCTATGCGACGAAGTTAGAGGTACAAGGTCTCACAGCACAGGCCACAACAACAGTCTGCCCCACTTCAAGGCCATTCACTCCAGCCAAGATGTTGATTGAGTTGGTGCAGAAGACAACTAAGAGTCCCATGTAAACCTTGTAGGCAATACCTGCAAGAGAGTACTTGCTGATGAAAGCAGCAGCTGTGAGCGGCCACTCACGTGCGTTAACACTAGGCTATAATCTTTAAGGGGAAAGAGAGCACAGGAGTTGCTTGTTGGGTTTCTTTTTCTTGCCTAGTTGCTAGGCAATGTCAGTCAGTAAGGGCATACATGTTGGCCAGCTAACCAGAGGAGGTCACTACCTAGATCCACAACCTCAACTGCAAGCCAAGCCCTGAGAGGCTTGGGAACAATGATGGTTGTGTGCCCAGCGTACGCCATGACCAGCGGCAAGGCTGCAAATGATGGAAGGACGAGCTTCCTGTGCACGAGGAGTCAAAGAAGAACTGCCTGAGGCACAGAGATGCAATAGAGCCTATTGCACCAATATGAAGCTACGCAATGAGGCCTGCACCTCAGGAGTGCAACGAACAGCTCCTGCAGACGGCTCACACGCGCCAAGGGATGTCGAGGACGTCATCTATGAAGCCCAGGAAAGTCATGAAGCAAATGCAGGCCAGGGCGGCATAATACTCCACCAGCCCCTGGACATGTTGGCCAACCGAAATGCGCGTTAGCTTGGAGGAGTAAGTGCTGCATGAGCAAGGCTTGGCATACGTGACTACCTTCAGAGTCAGCCCATAACCCTGATTAACGGTGACAGTGTCATCCCTTGAAGCCTTCAGAAGATCATCAAGGACCTATGCTCGGCCATACATCGATTGGAATGGCATGGGAAAGCCACCCTCTTGGTATCTGTAAAGTAGAATTGCTGGAAGAGGATGATGGTGATGAGGTAGACGATGCCGACCACAAGGCCCAGTGACTCGGGTCTACGAAGCACGCGATGCAGAGAGCCAGAGTCAGCTGCGGCTTGCGCAATCAAAGCACCGAATGCAATCTGTAAGCACTGCGGCAGCAGTGGCCCAAGTATGCCCCGTGCGCGTGCCCCTCTTTTCAGGCAGCACTCACATTTTGATCTCCCCTCCTGGAGACCCTCTCTTGTTGATGTCGTAGCCCAACAGATTCTTCCTGAGGACGTACGGGGTCACAAGAGGGATCATCCTCACAGTGGACACGTATGCCGCCCCGCTCATGGCCAGGTTGATGGCGATGCTCCTCCGGGCGCCCGGGTCCAGGTCCAGAGCTGCAAACAGCGCGGCGGCTGGAGCGACGGCCAGCGCGCCGAAGAGCGCCACTCGCCAGGAGCGGGCCAGGGGCGCGGCACTGGAGGCGGGCTCGGAGAGCGGGCGGGGTCCCGCCGGGGGCTCGGCCTCGCCGGAGGGCGCCGCGGCCTTGCGGCGGAGGAGGGCCATGGGGGGAAGGAGGACGGGGGGTGCGGGAGGAAGCTGGGCATGCGGCTGCCGGCGCCGCTAGTGCGACGGCGGGCGTGTGGCCAGCGCCTGGCCGGGCCCGTCGTCGGCCTCCGCGGAGCGACGCCGCGGGCCGCCGACCCACGAGCATCTACTGGGCGTCCGAGAGCGGCAGTGAGCGAGAGAAGGCTCTTCGACAGTAAATAAGACGACGACAGATGTACATCACCTGTTGCGCTGAGTAAGGTAAGTTGGCCCGCTCAGTCACCACGAGTCAGCACATAGAGGTCGCTAAGTGATGCCCGAGTACCGGACGGCAGTTGACACGCTCATGTGCCACCAGCTAAGGCTCGACCAGCTTTCTGTTGCAAAGCATGAGCCTAAGCACGCTGCAAATGAATCATGATGAATGCGGCTGCTGATATAAAGAGACGGCTGTAAAAGCCAGCCAGGTGCATACAGAAGGTGTTCATGACGGAGCCACAAGCTACTAGGCAGACAGGGCGCTCTTAGTACCCCCGTGCCAGCAATAGGAAGTCAAGTGAGCTGAGGGGAGGAAGAGCAGCCCTGCTGCGCAAGCCAGAGGCTGCTGCAAGCGCGCGACCGGCTCGGCAGTGCTAAGGGAGTGCTTGGGACCGCTGTGAAACCATGGATAGACACATGTGGTCGCAGGACACAAGACCCAAAGGCACCGAGTCTCCAGGAGAAAAGGCGCGCGGAGCGCATGAAGTGGAAGGGAGGCCAAGTCAAGGCTATTGTTCAGGCAGAATCTTGTGCAAAATAAACAAGGCTACATAAAGCGGAGCACCCATACCAAGTGTCTGAGGTAACAGGGTGACATTGGTACCCACGGGTGAGCACATAGAAGGAAGTGCTGCACCCTGCTCGCGGCGCCGCTGGTCAGCTTGAGAGCTTCTCTTCGATTCCCCCTCAGGAAAGGAGGGCTTGCCCATTGAGGATAGGGGCTGGAAAAGCCAGCCCAAAAAAGAATGAGGACGCCTACCAGATCGCCACGCCTCGTCCGAGGGACAAGCAGGCAGCACCAGCCTCATCCCAGGCGCCCTCCTCCCCCTCGCCTCCCGTGAAGCCGGCGATGGCGCGACCTCTGCGCGCCGCTCCCGCCCTCGCGGCCGCGCCGCTGGCCGCCGCCCTCGTCGCGCTCGCCTGCCTGCTCCGCGCCTCCCCCGCCGCCGCCGTGCGCTTCAGCCTGGACCGCACCGAGTGCGTGAGTCAGGAGGTGGAGGCGGAGGGCGACATTGTGCACGGCACGGTCGTGGTCGTGCGCCCCGAGCACTCGTGGCAGGGCAACTTCCCCTCCGGCGTCGACATCTCGGTCCGCTCCCCCGCCCACCCAGCCACAGAGCCCGCTCCTCCAGCTCCTGCCGCCTGCTCTGTGCCCACCCCTGCGACCCCTCTCGCCCCCTGCTCAGGTGGAGGCCCCGGCCGGGTACCACGTCTACTCGGCGCACCAGAAGACGGAGGACACCTTCACCTTCGTGGCAGCCCGCCGCGGGCTCTACAAGTTCTGCTTCACCAACACCGCCCCCCACCACGAGGTCCCCCCTTGCTAGCTACCAGGCTGCGCACACTGCCGTGCACGCGGCCTTCCAAGCCGCCGATGTCAGCCCCCTGGCACGCTCACCGCTATTTGCGCTCGCTGCGCTGCTCTCTGCGCCCCTGCTTCCCCCCATCAGCATGCAAGATGCCGGGCGCTTGAGCTTGTCTGCTGGTCGTGTGTGCTGCAAATGCACCTCATCTGGCACATCAGCCTCCGTCTTTGCTGCGTCACTCCTGCTCCAGACCTGCGTGTTCCTAATCCTTCGAGGAGTGACCCCCTTGATGCTGACAGCCGAGTCTCAATGCTATCTGCAGACCATTGCCTTTGAGTTGCATGTGGGCCACATTCCAGACAAGGAAAATGTGGCCAAGGACGGTATGCTCTTGTGCTACTTGCTCCCAATCTGTATAGTCTGTTGGGGCTGGCCAAGACATCTAGGCGCAATGTTGCGGGAAATACGTTCCATTATGAAACTCCTCCTGGGCGTGGAGCAGAGTTGGCTATTCTGTAATGCGTGCAGATTGATTGTAATCTCGTTGATGTGGCCCACTAGTGATACATGTCCCTTGGAAGAGGGTACACCTAACATTGAGTCTATGTCACAGAACATTTCAACCCTCTTCTGAACAATGTGGCAATGCTCCAGACCAAGGTCTTTCACGTGCAAGCCGACCAACGCTGGCTGCACTTCCAAACAGCACGCCAAGAGCAAGGTAGGCTGAGCTTTTCTTCACATGCGACCCAGGACTGATACGCTGAAGCATACGTTGCTGTCATATCATTTTGGCCTAAGGCTCATTACATGCTCTCAGCTGACACAGCTCTCTGTCATGCGCTTTGCAGTGAACAAGGCACTGAATCGCCGAGTTCTTTGGAAGGCTATTGGACAGGCCATAGCCTTAGTATCTGTAAATATCTTGCAAGTGTATCTCTTAAGAGGACTCTTTGAGAAGCGCCTCAAGCATGCCCGTGTGTAATAGCAATAAAGTCTGCAACTCAAGCCTGCCAACTGGCGTTGAAGGTCTGAGGTCTTCTAACTAAGCCTTGAAGTGCGGTCTATGTAAACATTGGGGTCCTGTGAAGACTCTGGGGTCCTGTCTAAATCATCTGTTTTTCGGAATTGTCCCCTGCTACGTTGAGTCCGAAGCAGAGAGAAGGGTAAGGTATATACAAGGACGATGAATTTCTGCGTTTGGATGGTAAGTAATTGCGGAGAACAGACAGAAGGGGAAATTGGTGAATGTCAAGGGTTTGTATCTACCTGTAGATTTGCTTTTGAAGTCTGACGTTTGGGGTGGGGGTGTGGGTGGGGGAGTCTCAGAATGAGGGCTTCAAATACTGCGCACAGAATAGGATTCCGGGATCGAAGATCAGGGGTCGAGGTACGGGGGTTTAGGGTTTGGAGTTTAGGGTTTAAGGTTTGGGGTTTGGGGTTTGGGGGTTGGGGTGTTTAGGGTTTGGGGTTTGGGGTATAGGGTTTAGGGATTTTAGGGTTTAGGGTTTAGGGTATAATCATTCATATTCTTCTCTAGTTTTGCTAAAAATAGTGTATAGCATAACCTTTTAGATGGCCTGATGGTTATGACGAGCCTCTTTGAAAGACCCTCAATATACAGGTGCTGACATAGATGACGATCCTTTCTGTATACTCGAGGATAAAATCGCGGTAAGGTACATTTAGAGAGATCTACATAAGGTATGAGCACGTTAACAAGAGACTAATACCAAAGATGGCCTTGTTATACCTTGCAGCATCGCTTAGCTATGCATATGCGGTATGCGCATTGATGCAGATTCTGTGAGGGCCAGCATTGCATGAATATAACGGGTTACAAAAGAGAGCGTAACTGCGTCTGCATGTACACCGAATCTTGCAGATAGAGCTGAATACTACGAAGACTTGTATGACATCGCACATGGGCCATCTCACCAAGGCCTTGGTGAGATCTATCAGATTGTGCGCAGCCGCCCCAGATGTTCTCCTGGGTGGTTCAGCATCATGCTCACAAATACTGGCGATTACTAATGATGTTTGTGCAGGGTATAGGAACTAATACACGTCCAGTGTTTCAGTCTTTTAGTTTTCATTGTCCTCGCTATGTTGATGCTTATTATCAGGAGGATGACATGTATCCTAGGACTGGTCAAGTCACAGACCCTCGATCGCTCCGGATTACGGCGATCTATGGTGCTCCCAGTCAAGAAGAAGAAAGGGCCATGACGTCCTCTGATTCTTCGGGCCCATCACCCTTAGAGCGCACTACAGCAGGCACAAGACGCTTGAATATAGACTGGAGGAAGCTGATGAGTCAGCGCCTTTTTGCTGTGTACCATCACAAGTATATTACTACTGACTCATTTTACTGATCTAATCGCCACGTCATATTAAGCCAAGTTTAAGGGTCAGTCGATTTCTATTTATTGCTTTTAAGAAGCCATACAGATTTCTCAAGAATATCTGGATCCATGTGATATTGCAGCAAGCAGGTATCCATGACACCCCTTAGTTGCGGGTCGTTTGCACGCTCGGCATATATGCCGCCGGTCCACAAGGTACCCCAGTCGCTTAAAAGCGCTGTAATCCTTGTTCCACCGGTGCTTTACCAGGCTTGCCCCGTATATCATCCTTACATTTGCTGTTCTCGGGGATACAACCCACTCTGGTGTCGCATCTAGCCCTACGCCGTTCTTTACGACCCTTTCGATGCCGTCAGCATCCGTAGGCAGAGACATGTGTAAATAACAATGAGACAACTTCTGATGATGTCGGATGATATGGCAACTGATAAGAATAGTTGGATAGAGGGGCGCTCTGGCACGCATGGTCCTGTCGTCGGTCGGGAGTCCGGGTACGGCCCTACGCAGCGGCAGGGTGATAATAAAAGTAGCGGTGTATCCCTCCAATATATCGGTGCAATGCGCCTTAAAATGACTTGAAGCTGGATAAAGCTACTTTGGGAGCAATAAATGGATAACACACGCTATTTGCAGGTGTTCTCTGTCTTATCCTGGATATTGTTAACACTGATGCTGGCATTTAAGTGCAAACCGTGCCCAGAGGCGCCCTTACTAGCGAGCCCTTTACCAGAGGACTTTGCATTATCGGTAGAGTATGGGCGCAGGCCATATTATGATGGCCCTTTTGAGACAGATCTTCCGTACCAGTTGCTAAGCTCAGACGAATGTTGCCGTATAGCACATAGATTTGCAGAAATCATCGTTATAGGGGCATCTTTGGAGCGCCATTTATTCAGCGGAATGATGATATCGCTAAGTGGAGACCACAGATACGGGGCTGTAAGAAAGAACACTATGAGCAAAGAATCTCTCGAACTGTGCGAAGGCGACCGAGTCTTCAATGATAAGAAGAGCTGTTACAGCTACATACATTACAGCAGTTACTCAGGGCTTTGTTCAAAAGACGTGAAGCTGCGCCTCTTAGAGTGGCCTTCTACTAAATCAATAGATAGAGCCATATTGCAGAGGATAGGGGACAACACCCTGCTTGTTGTATCCCATGGCATACATGGAGAATTCGATCCTAAAGATACCGACGATTTTATTGGCAATTTTGCGGGCTTAACTAGGCCTAGAATAGTGTGGGCTTCCATGCATGCAGCAGGTATTAACAAGCCCAAGACATACATACACCAGCAGAACAACAACATTACGCAGTTTAACGATAGAACAGACAGTATTGCGAGGTCTTTTGGGTGGATTGTATTCAACACATTCAATCTTACCTACAATGCGACGAGTTATGATGGCACCCACTATGGATTAGGTGTCAACTTCCTAAAAGCACAGCTGCTATTCAATCTGTTAAGCCTCTAAAAAGGGATAAACTGAATGTATAGCACGAGAGCTCACATCTAGTACGCCGCTGCACTCTTTTACAGAGCAGATGTTTGCACCAGTGATCGCAGTCGTGCTATTCGGGGCGATAAGATGTACAGCATTAGCAACAATAACATCTCCGCTACTAAGCAAGAGCACTTATGTCAGCACTAAAAGTGCGAACGGGGTTACGATTAGCACAGTAACATACCAGACTTTAGGCTACAAAAACATGATGAATCCTGGCGACGCTCTTGTGTTAAGAGCGTTGTGCCCGAACAACTCATCGATCACAGGCGGGGGTTGCTGGGAAACAAATGATTTTACTACAGTAGTCTTCAAGAACCAGTACATAAGTGCTCTAAACACATACACCTGCACGTGGATAAATCCAGTAGGTGGACAAACAGCTTACGCCGCATATTACGCGACAATATCGTGTCAAGACTTTGAATTTACATCACTCTATACGGAACAACTCGTTGTTAAGGGCAACAACATATACCTGCAAACATCTGACACTGTATGGGCTGGAAAAGGTGTTAACATAGTAGATACAAGAGCATGCGGTAATTGCATAAGATCAGTGGAGGAGATAAAGAGGCGTATTGACTATATATTCGACGTTGCTAAGCTAGACTGGATTAGACTGAATCTTGAGTCAGATACCCTTAAAGAGGAGGTCATAAACGATAGCTCATATTGGGATGACCTAAAGAGCATAGTTGCATACGTTGGCACAAAACCGGGGAAATATGCAGAAGTAAGCATATTGATCGACCCATCTATTGACACAACTTATGGCGACCCTTATCAGGATGCGCCCTCCTCAATTACCCTAACAGAATGGGTATTTATGGCTAACACGTTTAAGACGATGCCGCATGTGATGTTTGGCCTCTCTCACGAACCCCGCGCTACCACTCAGGCTGAGATACAAGGAGTCAGAGATGCTATGGATTACACTGCGGGGCAGATACGCCAACAAACAGGCGCTACAAACTTGATCTTAGTACAGTGCCCAGTCGGATTTGCGAGAGATTGCGGATACTATGTCACAGACCCCATTACTTCTGCAACAAATGTGGCATACGAGACGCATCTCTATGACTCTGCTGTTAACATAGACAAATACCTCAGTTACAGCCTGCCCTTTATTATCTCTGAGACCGCCGTAATCAACTCCGCCAAGGAGGGAGCTTATGAGACTACTAGCGACTACGAACACCTCGTAAACTTGTGCAAATTACGGGGGATTCCGTATGCTGGATGGATCTTCGACGAACACTGTCCGCCCAACATGATCAGTGGGACAAATACCAATTGCGGGGAGGGGACAGACCTCACGAGTGTTACAGACTGGGGAAAGATGTTCTTTAACAACGCCCCTTGTAGCGACCCTTACTGCAACGTTTACTTGTAGACGCTTTAAAATGTCCATCGAGGCTCTCCCTGACTTTAGAGGGAGCGGCAAATACGCACTATCTTGTGCAATAATTGGCTTATAGTCCTGGCAATATGGCCAACCATATATAAGCAACACAATGAAGCGGGCCGAATATCACTCATGGTAATAATATCGATATGGCGTGGCTGAAGTCATTACAACACGCCTAGGCGCTTGAAGGATAGACAAACTGAATGGCAGCTGCACGAGGGCAGCAACAATCTGCTGCGAATCATTGTTGAATGCAAGCATTGGGACCGCTTTGCCATTTTGTAAAGGAAGATAAGGGCTCACCCGCGGGTATTGAGTTTCCTGTGACTTCGTCATGTCTTCTTGTCTAGCTGCCTAGCTGTGTGTAACTATTTTCTTTGGCTTTAAACATTGTCCATTCTTTCTGGGCTGGCTTTGCTGGCCCCCTTTTTTATGAGCTAGCACTTTCGTTTACAGCCAGCGCCTAATTTTAAAGAGGACTTCTTCCCCTTCAAAAGCACAGAACCCACGCACCTATCACATGTTCTATTCTTTCTTGTGCATCCTCCGGAACATGCCAGCAAGACCTGATATGGCTTTAATGAGACGTGGGTACGCTCGACTATACCCACGTCTCATTAAAGCCATAGAACATAGCCAATTAACCCATTATATGAGCCCCACTTAATGCAATAGTGGGTACACTTCACCACTATTGCAAATAAGATATCTATTCAATTTATTAAAAACATGCTAATATAAGTCCTTATTCAGAAGGGATTACCATTAGTCACTCTTTTTATAAATTGATGCGCAAGTATCTATGCGCTAATTAGTGCATATAATCTCAATATCTCCTTGCCTACGCTGTGTCTAAGTATAGGAGAACGCAAGGCGCGGGGCATTCACAGATATACACCTTGAAGGTAAGTCAGTAGAGAGTCACTGCGTGCTAATGTGATCTTATAATAAATGAGCTAAGGATAACTATCGACCTAACAACGACAATGGATACACATTACAACACACGATCTGGGCAGACCCCAAGTCGCAAATTGCAGAGCCCTTCACAACTTCCCAATCGAGCTAGTGAATTCTTTCCCATACACAGGAGGTCTCTAAATATCACGTACGAGAGCGTTGATGACTCAGTAAAGCTACTTGAGATGCTACCAGATAACATAGGCGCAGAAGAGCACCTGTTTGTAAAAGACCTCTCAAGAGACGATCTGCTATTAGTAGAGCACAGAGAAGACATCTTAAGCAAGTTATCGGACAATGAGAAGACACTAGCATTGTACTTGTGTAAAGTAATACAGAATGACCCTTTAACAACAGGTGTACGCGAGAGTCTGACAGATTCTTTAGTAAATCTAATACTCACTGATATGCGATTTAACAAGTACCCGTTCATCCTAAATTTACAGCCAGATTATTGCTTCCAAATATTGGGAAATAAGGTCTCAGCTAGACCTGAGTTTAGCATCGAGATTAACAGGAGTGTGCTGTGCTTTGATGAAGACAAGCATTTCCACTCAATCAGCTCAACTACAGAATATGGTGAATCACAGATAGCAGCAGAAGTGCTTGCGTGTGCGTTTACAAACTTTGACAGACCTGATAGCTCAACTCAGGGTAGAGGGGAAGAGATATTCGCTATAAGGGTAATAGGAACGAGGTTTACATTTTACAAATGTGCTGTGAGCGAAGAATATTGTAGGTCGCTTAATGAAGGGTTCCCTACAGACAAACTTACAATATACAGATATCCGATGCCAGAAAGAGATACTGTATATGGATATGACTATGCAGATAAGAGACATAGACGTGAGATAGTAGATCTCCTGTTGCGCCTAAGAGAGCATATAAAAGAGGTGTAGATCCTACATGACATCTTATTGCAACTTAGAGCGCACTACAGCAGGCACAAGACGCTTGAATATAGACTGGAGGAAGCTGATGAGTCAGCGCCTTTTTGCTGTGTACCATCACAAGTATATTACTACTGACTCATTCTACTGATCTAATCGCCACGTCATATTAAGCCAAGTTTAAGGGTCAGTCGATTTCTATTTATTGCTTTTAAGAAGCCATACAGATTTCTCAAGAATACCTGGATCCATGTGATATTGCAGCAAGCAGGTATCCATGGGAGACACAGTAGAGCCCATATTGTGCAGAGGGCATTATGTTGTCAATAAGACGATCTTAGCATTTAACAACTCAGTTTGATATAGACACTTCTAGAGCGTGGCAGAAACCTAGCCTTGGATTGTATGCGTCTATTGTATACGAGGATTTCCAACTATTAAGGTATCTGTTGTAACAATTTTGCTTTCTGTGAACTTAATGAATCTGTTGCATCAACATATACGGTGCTACATCGTATCCCTTTTGACGAGCGTGCTAAGTCAAAAGCCAACCTAAAATCGGAGTTTCCTGCGTTTGTTACAGTAAAACTTTGGTAATTACCGTTAACAAACAATTGCTGAAATGGCAGACTTATAACCCCAGGTTCTGAGAATGTCTTACAGAACATGCATGTAAATGTGAGTAGAACTGCAATTACCTTCATCTTTGTCATTGCAAGAGACACACATAAAGTAAAGTTTAGAGCATACAATTCAATTTTTAAAGAACTACTCGATAGGTCTTACGTATATGCTTTATCGTGTTGACGTGCTCGGGCGAATTGGTCGCACATTGATATGATTGCGAACATTGTGACACCCAAATGGTACGAGATAGTATACACAGAAGTGTGCAGAGAAGCAAACAGAGATTGCTGTGTCAATTACAGTAATGCGAATAGGTCGACACGCTGTGTTATAAAGCATATAATGTGTATAGAGAGAGATGGTGTGTAGAAGAGCACGCTGAGTACGCTCCATTTATTTATTAGACGTCGTCAAAGACAGTCAACTCACAAGCCATTGCCTAAGAAGAGTTTCTTACATCAGCGCATGAGACGGCTGTTGTTATGTGCTATCTTTTTGACGGCTACTCTTTAGAAGATCTTGTGATAATGCATAATATGTGCGCCTGGTATGGCTGTTTACAACATGATCTATTGAGCGACGTCATCCATAGTTTTTAAAAAGAAAGTGCCTTACAAGCCTTGCTGTATATTGCCATATCTGCTCCGTCTTTAGATGTTCTTAACAAAGGAAAAGCCGTTGCCGTCTCCTTGAAGTTAGCAGTATTTTTGCACAGGCGTGAATATATGCAACAAATTATTGCCCTCTATTTTTGCATTGGTCGTCCGCATATAATCTGTGCCCTTCACTAAAGTGTGAACGTGCTGGCGATTCTAGCACGCTTAACGATGTGCCGTTGATATTTACACTTATTGGATTCCCTTCCAAAAGCGCTAAACGTGTCGCTGCAAAGGTACGTTGGTGTCTATTATCATATGGACATTCCTCATCCTTGATGAACCCACGGCTACTTTTAGAGAGGCAAAGAGCCGGTTGTGTGGTCCCCATATGATTCCACGGATGTCCTTGGCTACAGAGTCATCCGCACATCCGCTTAGATATGGGATTCCTAAGCCTGCAGATATGGTCTCGGGCGTTAACGTCTGTGAGCAATACATCGAACTCTAGAGGGTGCGTCAAACATATCTGTGAACGGTAATACCTTAAGACAGCGCAACATATCACAGGTATTCTGTGGCTATTGTTAAGTTCTGAGTAAGCTGAGTAAGTTGTCGACTTACTCAAATTGAAGATGGCAGTCTCATGCGCGTTGAATGTCGATGGCATGCAGGTAAGAGCAGCAAGAAGCCTGTATTTGAAGGGGAGCAATCTAGAGACCCCATTCATCTTCATAACAGGCCAGAGCACGCAGTTAGCACCAACGTGGTGAGCTTGCAGTTGGCTTCTGGGAATGGGATGCTTGCAGACCCTTAGGGGGGCACCAACGTGGTGAGCTTGCAGTTGGCTTCTGGGAATGGGCTGCGCTCGAGGTCGAGCGCAGCCTCGACCTCGAGCGCAGCCCCGGCTCACCTGACGCTGCGGTTGCTAGATATTCAGCGACTTATGAGTTATCTATCAAGTTACTGGTCCAAGAGGACAAGAGCCACAACTGTTGGAACTCGTAGCCAAAGCCGTAACCGTATCCCAGGGGAACACCAGAATATACAAGCTACCTTTATCGGATACACGTAAGATCCGGACTCACCGTCATGAAGTACACTGCCAATAAACACGCAAGGTACGTTGCAGAGTGTTACGAATCCTTTAGGGCATTGTACAGAGAGGTCATCGCTTATTTACGATCACGACATTTGCGCAACACCGTTAGGCCCTTGCGTAAACAGGGATTGTGCAGTATTGTGCGGAGTATTTAGGCAAGGACCTGTCACGAATTCACTAAGATTCTTGACCGCAGCGCTAAGCAGCATGCAATTGTGCTCACGAAGCAGTGCACGTCTATAAGTCCCTGTTTCAGAGGATATGTCGTAAACTTGATGGTTCTAGCTGTACTTGTGCTCCCAATAAGATGTTGCCAACAAGGAGCCTGATAAGCCCGCGGCAGCTTCCAGTGATTTTAGGGAAATAGACACCACATCGTGTATCAAGATCCCGCACGATATGAAAGGATAGCTGGATGTTGTGATGACGACAATATGTAGCACAGAAAAGACATATGCTATTGCGCTGGACCATGTTGTAGCAAACGAGTCTGTAGTTAGAGGCACAGAAGAGTCTAGGACAGACACGTTAGTTGACTATATACTGCGTGGTGTAGGGTTAGCAGCGTACCCATACAAGTGGTGTATGATTTTGGAATAGCATGAAGAATGTGAGCATCAGATTGCCCTGTACAAACTACTCTGTTGATCCCATAATATGCAATAAGAGTTATTGGGACCAATACCTTGTCTCGCTCGGTAATGGCTTTCCAGAGACAGAGATGGTGATACTAAGAAAAGGCGGTCCCAGGATTTGACTACAAGGAGCCAAACCAAAGGGTGCGGGTATCTTACGAGACAGCATTGCAGACGCTCTTAAAAGGCTTGCAATGTAGGTGGCACTGATTTATGTGCAATACGGCGACAAATTAGCAAGCTCATAATTACGACGGACTGGTCTAACTCGATGAAAGATATTGGCAGGCTAGAACAGATGTATGTAACACAACATGGATGGCAGTATCTGCAATAACTCTAGGACCATCAGGAGAATGGTAAAAGAGGGAAGGACCCATCTATCTAACAAGAGCTCTGGCAGATTTAACCATATTATGCAATAGCATACCAAAGCCTTGTAATGTGCTACCACAGTTGTACGAGCATGTACGACTTGTGATAATCTTCCGTTAAATGGCACAATGCTTATCAAAGGACCTTACAAAAAGCCCATCGCTTGTTTTGTACATCACATTATCACTAACCAAGGCCTTGGTGAGATCTATCAGCATGGCTTTTTCGTCATCAGGCCTACATTACTTCTTGATAAAGCTGCAATGATAGAGGCCTTTGTCAAAGCTAACAACGTCTGCGGCTGCTCGTCTACGTATTCCTCACAACACAGGATGATCTGTTCTGGAAGCTTTAGCATGGTGCGGAAGTATGTGTATCTTTAGAGCCGTTTACGAGAATAATCACGCGGCAATGCTAATCAATGTAGCGCACACAATTTATAAGGAGATCTCACCAAGGCCTTGGTGAGATCTAACAGATGTTAGCGCGAGAGATCTTTGCCATGACATATCTACAGCCCATATCTAAGCAGACGCAGAGACCATCTGCTGTAGGAGCATCAAACATGATAACAGACACTGGCTCATCGCAGACATATCCTTTGATAGGGTGTGAATATAGAGATCGCACAGACTTCTTCAACAAGAGGGGCACAAAATAAAGACGACAAATTGAGCAAGAGGTTAACTGCGCAACTGCAGATAAAGAGGCATGGATTATAAGGTTACAGAGGCCTCGGTATCCTTGGTATTATCGAGCCCTCCTAAGACTCCTGTTGACGATAAGGTGTTGTTTATGGTTGATCCAAGAGAAAAGAGTATTATAAATTGACTCTCGAAAGGTCATGCATGTATCTCTCATTACAATTAGTCACTTTGCAACTATAAAGATTATACGGTTATACACAACATCAAATCTACAATGGATTGGACAATCCTTACAATAGCTGTCTATTTGTTGTTAACGCTCGGAAACGTTAACGCAACCGACCACGAGAATAAATGTAACTGGTGGTGTAATGTGATGATAAGAGCCGATACAGCTTGTGTAGAAAGAAGCTGCCATAATAAAGCTTGCAATGAGACATACTTGATGACTTATAAACCAATATGCCCTAATCATTTAAGTAAGGACAGCATGATTACTGATCTTAAAGTACCAACTACAATACATGCTATGCAAAGAAGTGCAGTAAAACCCAGAGGGATGCATCCCAAGAAAAAGCTCAATAAAGCTAGTCCACCACCTTACAGCTATTTGGGAATCATTAAATGTAGCCGTCTGGACCAATGGGCAAACGACGAACTAGGTGTAGAGAAACGGGCGTACTCAGCGTTCTCAATTATATATTTTGGCTTATTCTACATCGAATCCGCAAGTTGCATGTAATATGCTCTATTATTCTATAAATACAATATCCAGACTTATAAACGATTACGCAAAAGCGTACGATTGGTGTAAACACGACACTTCTAAATGGTATGCAACTAACAATGGTTTGCTGAGTTTAATTGCTGCATACAACCTAAACTGCTGAAACATCCGTACGCTTTAGAGCCGCATAAACAAGGGGCATCTCATAGCCCCTTATAAGATCTTTTAAAATATAACCTGTTCAAAAAGTTTGTACCAGCAAAGATCATACAGGTAAGAACAGCAAGAAGCCTATATTTGAGGATGCTAACAATTTGCCGCGAAGAGCTGTTGCGATAAAATGCCGGCCATCCGCTATTTTTAGATTTTTTAGCGGGCACAACATATCTGAGGAGACCTTAGGAGACTTTGGATAAGTGCTGGAACCTGGAGGAAGACGCCGCAGTATAGTGATCGCACGGCATCTACGTCAGTTGCCTGCATCCCAAGTCCCGCGCACCCGAGACCAGACCTGAAGCGTCAAGAATAATTAGTTCGGGTTGCTTTTGTATGTCTTATTAGGTAGTATATTCTCTTTTTTACTGGTTTTAATGTTAGGACATTCCCTAAAGGTTATTATGATATTGTACTCCAAGAGCATCTATAAGTAATGACTGTACTCTTGCATCTGATGTAGTGTGATACAGGAGTATTTTTTTATTTTTTCTGCAAGACTATTACATAACCTATCTATTTTTCCTTTTTTTCAGGTTGTTGTGTGTTGTTAAATGCTTCCATGTTATCAAATTTGAGCTCATTATATGTTGGTAAAGTAGCATCTGCTTCTCGAGCTATGTCTGTTACCAATACTCGTCTATTTCTGAGGTTTCTTCCTATGGCAAAAGCTGCGGGTCCAGCAATTATTCCTACAAAAAGAGCAGCCCACATATTAGACGTTATAGTACCACCTATCAACACGTAAGCTGTAAATACAACAACCGATGCACTTATCACTTTAACTACAAACAGGAATGCCTTCCAACCTGCTTGAAGGATAAGGCTTATGTATCCAAGAGTGACCATATTTTCTTCCATTGTGTTCATTGTGCCAGGACTAGGGCATAGCAGTTCGCCCACTCGACAGCCAACAATAAAGCTTCGTACAACCCTTTGTACTACAGTTACAGATTTTATAAGAAATTCGTTCCACTCCCAGTACATGCTGTTATTTTTTTGCGGTACTGTGACTTGGCGGGACGCCATTAGAGATGCCGTAGTCACTTTATTTGCCAAGTGGTCCAGAACTAGAACGTGAGACATTCACTTTGGGGTACGGTGGGGTCACTTGGGGTACGGCCAGGATAGGGAAAAAGACATCTAAACCATAGTATTATCACTGCTCTCTTGTTCTTTTTAAGATGTTTTAGAAGGGGTCAGTGCCAAAAAAGGTCCATGAGACGGGTAGAGGTGCGCCAGGGAGCAAATCCAGGTCACCCCCTCATACCCCCACGAGCTCCTCCACGCAGAGGATGTTCGCAATCACATCAATGTGCGACCGATTGGCTCGACTGAAGTCATCACAGCACCCCCGCCTGGCGGGCGCCTTACACGCCCGACACATATGGCGGCGGTCGACAACATACCCCAATCGCTTAAAGGCGCTGTAATCCTTGCTCCAGCGATGCCTGGGTGCCGAAAGCGCATGCTTACTTCTTTTAAAAAGATTTTATAAGGCTATAAAAGGTCTATGGGGTGCAGGGCGCTAAGAGACCGCGTTCTTGACCGACCCCACGGGCTGACTCGTCCACATCTCTGCAACGCCAAAAGATTTTAAGCGAGGGTTTTTGCGGAAAAAAGCCCTGCAATTACGGATAGGAGACCTTTGAAGACTTTGGATAAGTGCTGGAACATGTCTTTATTAGGAGCATCAAACATGATAACAGACACTGGCTCATCGCAGACATATCCTTTGATAGGCTTGTTCAGAACCTAGAGATCGCACAGACTTCTTCAACAAGAGGGGCACAAAATAAAGACGACAAATTGAGCAAGAGGTTAACTGCGCAACTGCAGATAAAGAGGCATGGATTATAAGATTACAGAGGCCTCGGTATCCTTGGTATTATCGAGCCCTCCTAAGACTCCTGTTGACGATAAGGTGTTGTTTATGGTTGATCCAAGAGGGCTATCTGATAGATCTCACCAAGGCCTTGGTGAGATGGGCATCAAAAGGGTTGTAAAGAATGGCGTAGACCACATACCCGACTGGATTGTATCTCCGAGGACAGCGAATGTAAGGATGATATACGGAGCAAGCCTTGGCCTGCTAGAGTGCACTTACAATGTTGCCGGGAATATACTGACATGCTCTGGCATAAAGTATGAGTACATAGATACCTTCTACAAGGCAGACCTTGGCAATATTATGCGCATAATGGGGACAGAAGCGCAGCCCGGTGTAGAAACAGTGCTATTTAAGGCCCAGGGTTATACTAAGATATCGTGCCCTTGGAGCACGGTGATATTTGCAGATGTTGTTACAAACGATCCAGAGATATCGCGCTCTGCTGTTCTGAGCGAGAGTCTTGGGACAATAGGTACCAAACGTCTGTTGTCTGTGGTAGTACACATTGGCGAAGCTCAGGTAAGAGCCGTAATAAAGGCTAATAACAGGGCCGGCATTACAATAAAGGTGTCTAAGCTCCCATGCCCACAAGCTGCAGACGTTGTGATGTCTTTGCTCAGGGATACGTTCAGGAGATACGAGCTGCAGTACGAGGAGCTAAGAGATGTGTACGGAGACCTCTCTAACAGCATATATATGGACGAAGAGCACGATACAGGGCCCTTGCAGGGCATAGGAGCACTGCGGTTAGAGCTGCCAGAGCTCTTTGTAAACAACTACACCAGGGAGTGCCCTGTGCTGCCACTCATAGTGCCTGATAGAGAGGCCATGTTGCACGAAGGCAAGCGTGTTATACGTTATCCTAAGGATAACACCGAATACGGGAGATTATACACTGCGCCTAGCGAGTATTTTGTGGGGCTCAAGCGGAATCGTTTGGGCAACGCCAACTTGTTCCCCTATCTTGTTACCTGCTACACCTCCGATCATATGCTGCGAGCTAACTCCGATACCTACAGATACTACCTGGGATCTACGCACAGGGCTGAGAAAGAAGTGCACAGACCCGTGCCAAGGTCTATATTAGGGGGAATGTCTACGCCGTTATACGTTAGGGTAGGCACAGGCAAAGTGCCTAGCTCCTTTATCAGGTGTCTAGAGAGAGCCACAGGGCAAGAGATAGACCAGCCGTCGCTGCCTTGGGTGCCCCAGCTTGTAAGGCAAGAGATGTGGGAGGGTAGTGACGATCTTGTAATGGCTGCTATAAATTCTGCTGTATCTGGGTCACTAGTTTACAGGTATTTCGAGGAACTCCTTAGAGTGTCTATACACGTGATTTCGATTGTAAATGGTAAGCTCGAGGATATGCTGCCTCCCCATGTTGCACCCTACTTCTGGGAACCCCCCTATCCGGGGCACGTTGTAGTCTTTGAGAACACGAGGGTCACTTATGGCAAGAAGTACAGGTTCCATGAGGTGCTTATGTCACAAGACAGATCTATGATATTTGATGATAAGGACAGGATAGTCGCATCGATTATAAGAGAGAGGCTCAAGCTATCGCTCAGGCCTGCCGCGCTCAGCGGCGCAGTAGAACAGCTTATCGATCCTTATGGGAAGTGCAGGCTAGTCTCCGTATCTGGAGAGACAGTACCTGTACTTACAAGGCCTCTGTCTGCGCCTATTATGGCCGTTCCTCTGTGTTTTTCCGATTCTCACATAGATAAAATGAACAGCATCAAGATGGCTATGGGCGTTGGTACATCAGATCCATACAAGAGGTCTACACACAACATAAGTTTCTTCCCTAATGACAGGTCTTTTAGGGAATGGATGTCGTACAAGAGGGGACTTCTACGACGAGAGGGAGGTGATTATCCGTGACTTCTTCAGAAACCACGGGTGGATTGGTGGGATACTAGATGACTACAGAGCATATGTTAACATGATGTCGGGCCTTATTGGAGGGACCGTAACAAGCCCTATAATGGCTCCAGAAGAGTGTATTGCAGCAGGGGAGAGCTACGAGTGTGGGATATCTGTAGACGACGACCAGGTATGCAAGATACCTGCTATGACTAACGAGGGCTACTTCATAATACAGGGTGCAGAGAAAGTCCTCCTGATACAGGAGGTTAGGTTGAGAACAGAGCACTATGTATTGAGCAATCCTCCGTCATGCGAGTGCACTATAATGCAATCTCCTGTCCCAGCAAGGATACGCATAAGAGACAGCTCATTTGTAGAGCTGGACACCTCTATGATCTACAAGAATCTGAGAGGGATAAGATCAATAGGCATACACGAACTCTTAGCGCACATCTTCTCTGCCGACATTGGGGACATATATTCCTTGATACTCAGCTACTGCAGAGATCAGGGGCTTACCGACCTGTGTATGGTGCTTATATCCTCGTCGTCTGGAGGGATCAGGGGGATCATGAGCAGTGACGCCGATATCATCAGGGAGAAGATGTTCAAAGGGCTCATAGACTGCCAGGTTATCATGACAGTAACATCAATGCTTGTAGAGTGTGCCGTGGTAATGTTCTCTCCAGAGCTGCAGTCTGTTAGAGACGACTACCGCTTCAAGCGCTTGCGAACTCCAGGAGACATAGTCTACCGGTTTTAGGATTTAGGGTTTGGGGTTTAGGGTTTAGGGTTTAGGGTTT
>WELB01000112.1:0-21480 GCA_009602725.1 Spirogloea muscicola
GCGCAGCTGCCGCCAGCTGTCGCCGTCTCCTCCATGGCGCCCGCCGCCGCCCTCGGCTCCACCCCGCCGCCCGCCGCTCGCCACGCCCGGGACGCCGCGCTGGAGGCGATTGGCGCCCTCCACTACGTCGACTCGGCGGCCGCCTCCTGGCTCGCCTCGGAGGACAGCTGTGCGACGCCGGGCGCGCCACAGCTGGCGGCGGTGAGGCGCCTCACCCGCCCGCCCGCCCGCGCCCGCGNGCGGACATGTCGCCGACGGGCACGTCGAGGTGCCGCCCTGCGCGGTGCCGCCCTGCGGAAACGGTCGTGAGGGCGGCAGCGGCCATGGCCCGGGGGCCCGGGCGGCCCTGCGGCGACCGCTCCGGCGAGCCGCGGTGAGCCGCGTCTCACTTGCCGCGCGTCGCCCACGTGTCGCAGGCCAACGATACCGGGGCCGCGTGCCGTTACCACGCGTTAGCGTTCAACCCACGGTTAAACGTCACGTAACGGATGGGGACGTTACACGTGGGGCCGCTCGGCAGAGCATCACCAACCAGTCTGAGCTGTATTTGAGTGTTCGTGATGGGTATGGCACAGATCCTTTGTGAAGTTCCCTCCGTTTGAGAGTGCCAATGGTGCCGGTAACCTTACATGATCGTATCGTATCTACCGTTTGGAAGTCCCAAACGGTGCGGGTATTTTGCTACCACCCGTGTAGCTAACTAAGTACGATGCGAAGCCCCGGGCTTCGTACCGCGCGGCATCGTCCGCCAGCCGTACTGTCCGAGAGGTGCTGATTTGCTCGCGCGCGGCATCGTCCGGGAGTTGTCTCCATCCGCCACGCGCTGCTTCGCTCGCGCGCGGCAGCATCCGGCAGATCCGTCGACTTCCCTTATCAGGCCCGCTCCTCCGGGGGACCTTGGGGCAGCCCTTGTCACACCCTCGGAGGAGGGGTGGCAGAGGGAACGCATATTAGTTTCAGGCCGAGGCCAGACTCGGGGAGTCGGACCCGTGACGCTAAGAGAGGCACAGCCCTGCTGCTGCCTGCTGCCGCAGCCGCCGCCACAGCTCTGCTGCTGCTGCCTGCCGCCGCAGCCGCCGCCACAGCTCTGCTGCTGCCGCCTGCTGCCCAGCCCGTCGCCGCAACTCGTTGCTGCGGACATCGCCGGCTCTCTGTGAGTACCATGGCTGCGCCTTCTGCGGGGACAGCTACTGACCCTCGTCGAGTCACAGCCTTCCGGCGGTGCCTCAGGGTAAGACTACCGCTGCGCTGTGTGCGCATTTGTGTGCGCTGTGTTCGCTGGCGTTCTACTCTGTAAGGGGGTTTGTCTCCAAAACACCCTTTGTCCGAAACCCAAACAGGACGTTTTGAACCTACTACTCTTGTGTGATTAGGGACAGGGACGTTACACCCTTGGTTTGCACGAGCAACTAAATCACGCACTGTAGTATATGACCAAGGCTCCGGTGGCGAGGTGACGCCATTGTGGTGCCCAACTGCAATGCCTCGCGCATTAGTATCATGCAAGAGACGCATGAGCCTCAGTACAGTGGTCAGTGGGTATTGGAAGACAAGAGAAGCTATCAAGCTTCTTTTATTGTGGCGGGGCTTGTAAGTCCAGTAGAGTCTTTGTGAGGTCTTGCGCCACCTGCCAGCGTAGTATGGCACGCTCTCCCAAGCCTGCCAAGTTGCTGGCATGTCTGTGAACGGAGTATGACAAGTGCACGGAGTACCCGAGCGATTTGTCTAACCGCGATCCTCGCTCCACGGGTAACTTCTGGAAAGAAGTGTGCAGGCTTATTGGCACAAGCAATTAATGTCCACAGCTTTCCACCCACTATCAGACGGTCAGACTGTGAGGTTGAAGCGGGATTTGGCAGACATGCTAAGGCATTTTGTAAACCTCGGTCAGGCTGACTGGGACAAGTACCTTGCTCCGACGAGTATGCTGTGAACGAAGCCTTTCATGACTACCAAAAGTACACCCATCTTCCTGAACGTCAGCATCCCCGATCACCTTTGCAGGTGGGGAGGCTGGAGCGCGTTCCGGCCGCAGGAAGCTTTACCGGTGACCTCCTGGAGACTCAGCGGAGGGCTGAGCAGTTCTTGACAATTGCTCACCACCGGAAAAAGCAATATGCTGATCTACGTCGCAAGAATGTGTCCTTCGACGTGGGTGCCCCGATGCTATTGAGCACTAAGCATCTAGCCTTGCGGGCTATGAAAACGCACAAGTTGCTGCCAGAATGGGTTGGACCCTTTCGTGCAACGCGCCTGGTCGGCAAGGTCGCATACGAGCTTGCTACACCGGTACAATGTGTCTCAGCTAGTGCCATAACATACCATTTGGATGGCCGTGTCCACCTGCTGCCCCCACCTCCCCTAGTTCTTGACAACGAGGAAGATTATAAAGTGGAAAGGATTTTGTCGCACCGGGACATTCTCCCGTGGGCGTTGTAAGTCTCGTGAGTACCTTATCAGGTGGCTACGCTGTGCGCCTGAGCACAGTGCATGGGAAGCTGCGGTCAAATCTGCCTTCTTTCGTTCTAGAGTATCTGACAGGAGGCGTTGCCTCTTCTCTCCGTCACCCAGTTATTTTCCGCCGGGCTAGATTCACATGAGTCGACCTCCTGTAGTGCTCCCTTCTTGTTCCCTGTAGTGCTCCCTTCTTGTTCCCAAAGACGTGAATATCTAAGTGGGGAGGTATGTAACGTCCCCTCCGTTTGGAAGGATTGGCCTGTGCCACGGAATGTGCCTCAGCTGCGATCCTTTCAGGGCTTCCGGACTACTTTCAGACGTTTCTTTAAGGCTTCGGGAACTGTGCACTTCCTCTTACGCGGCTCATTCGTAAGGACGTACCCTGGAAGTGGTCGTCCGAATGCCAGAGGGCAGTCGAGGATATCCAACACGCACTTACATCTCCGCCTGTACTAGCCTTTCCTCGAGAAGGCATGCGGTATGAGCTGATTTGTGACGCCTCGTTGACCGTCATTGGTTGCCGTGCACTTGCAAGAGGGCCACCCGATAGCGTTCAAGAGTCGCCCTTGCTAATCCCGTAGGGTGAAATTACACTACGGATGAGCAAGAGCTGCTGGCTGCGGTGCACGCCATACGCGATTGGCATTGCTACCTGGAGAGTATGGACTTCACAGATCATTGCCCGTTGACGTACTTCCACACTCAGCAGCAACTGACGGAGCGGCAAGCTCGGTGAGCTTAATTAATGTGTGGCATCAATCCAGTTTCAGAGGGCGTACCGCCCTGGAACGCTTAATGTTGCGGACCTGGTGAGCAGCAACATTGCAGGGGCTGCTGCAGTGACTGCCTTGAACGCGTTGGGAGATGTGGATGCAGGCTTGCATCTTACTCGTGGTGCTGATCGGCAACCTCCTGCCATCCTCTCTGACGTGTACGTGCGTTCTTCTGATGAATGTGGCACAGATTCTTGTTTTGCAGAGGCAAGCAAGGTACGCACACTCTCCAATGACAATGACTTTTGGTGGCACGGCGACGCCATTGTGGTCCCGGACTACAATGCCGTGCGGAGCACCATCATGCAGGAGCTGCATGATACGTCATACGGTGGTCATCTGGGAGTCAACAAGATTAAAAGGGCTGTGAGACGCCTTTCCAGGTGGAAAGGCTGTTCAGCCCAGGTACATGCCTTTGTACAAAGCAGTGCCACATGCCTATGAGCCTATGAGCAAGGCAACCTCTCTCTAGGAAGCCAGCCGGACTCTCAATTCAATCCCCAAAGATTCGTGAGAGGAATTGGCACAATGTAAGTCTTGATTACATCCCACAATTGCCTAAGACGCGGAATGCATCTGATGCCAATGTCGTCTTTGTGAGCAAAGTGAGCAAAGTGGTGCACTTTGCTCCAATGACCACGTGTGCTTCGGCGAGGGACTCTGCTGGCATCTTTGTAGATAAGGTGTGAAAGTTGTAAGGAATGCTGTGAATCGCCAAGCCCGGGCTGCCAGCGGGGCGAGGAAAAGCGGGGAAGGCATTGGGATGGGGCTACAACGGTAAAATGAGCAACGGTTACTGCAGGGGCAAGGGTCCAGGGGTCCAAGGTTGAGTAAAGAACTCACCCCCTTTCCCATATCGGGTCCCCCCTACATAGCCTTTAACATACTGTCCCTAATCACACAGATCACAATGTCCTGGTTTGGATTCGAGCATAGCGTGTTAAGAAGACAACCCCCATACATTAGAACGCCAACGCACATACGCGCACAGAGCGCAGCGGAAGTCTTACCCTGAGGCACCGCCCTAGGGTGGTGACTCTACCAATAGACTTACAGAGAGCCAGCGAGGCCCGCAGCGACGAGCTGCGGCCACGGGCTGGCCAGGAGACGGCAGCAGCAGAGCTGTGGCGTCGGCGGCGGCAGCAGGCAGCAGCGGGGCTGGCTAGGCAGTAGCAGGGCCGTGTCTTGCTCGGCGTTGGTCGGACTGAGGAGTCCGGCCGAGGCCCACTACTTAAAGCGTTTCTATTGCCACCCCTCCCCTGAGGGTGTGACGAGGGTTGGCCCCAGGGCCCTCCCCAGGAGGGGTGGGCCGGACAAAGGGGACACGAAGCGACGCCCGTTGGGCGGCACAAGGGCGACGCGAAGCGGTGCCCTGGGCGGAACAAAGGAGACGCGAAGCGGCACCTAGGGCGGCACAAGGGCGACGCGAAGCGGCGCCTTGGGCGGCACAAAGGGGACGCGAAGCGGCGCCTTGGGCGGCACAAAGGGGACGCGAAGCAGCGCCTCCTGGTGGTGCACGTGGGTGCACGTGCGGTACGAAGCCTGGGGCCTCGGACCGTACTTAGCTGCTCACACAGTGGAGCAAAGCTACCGTACCGTTTGGGACTTCCAAACGGTAGATACGATACAATCATGCAAGGTTTCCAGCACCGTTAGCACTCTCAAACGGAGAGAACGTAACATACCTCCCCTGTAATGAACCAGCCGTGTGGTTAAGCCACATGGCTCTGATGGCATTACATGACCGACTATTTGGGACAAGTGGGCCCGCCAGGTGGCGGGCCGGCTTGGCGCGCAAGGGCCCGCTCGGCGGGCCGGCTTGCCGCGCAGGGGCCCGCCCGGAGGGGGGTCCCGCCATTCGAAACACCCCTCGAGGATCCACCCGTTCAAGGGAGGACCTTTGGGCCTGCCGCAAGGCGGGCCTTGGGGCGACCCGCTCACACCCCTGGAGGGGGGGTGGCACGGGGGAGCACAAGGAGCCTTGGGGGCTGAGGCTCAACAGACAGTTCGAGCCCGTGAAGCCCAGAGCAGCCTTGCCGCTGCTCGCCGCCGCAGCCGCCGCCGCACTCCGCTGCGGGGCCTGCTGCACCGGCCTGCGCCCAGGAGGTGGGGCCGCCGCCGGACGGCGGCGCCACAGGGCCTATCTTCCGCTGCGCGACGCGCTAGTGCTTCCACGTGTAGTGGGTTGGCCCCTAAACACCCTACGGCCAAACCCAATAAGGACTGCTCACCCTAACTGCGTGTGTAGGGCGAGGATTCACGACATCCCCACTTAGATGTTCACGTCCTCGGGAACAAGAATGGAGCACTACAGAGGGTCAACGCATGGAAATTAAGCCCGGCAGGAAGACACTGGACGGCGGAGAGAAGAGGCGTTGCCGCCTGTCAAATACTTCTGGACATGGGAACCAGGCGGACAGACCAGCGCCTGGCCGACTGTCAGATTGCCGCCCACCTACCGCATCGGGTGCTATGCCGTGCTTCATAGGCCACCTACACACCGGGCACAGGTGGTTACGCAGGCGACATACTGACCAGGCAATGAAGATTGCTGCCGAAAAGAAGAGCCAGTCGGCAGCTTAAGAACCTGGTGCGTGGATGTCGAAGGCGAAAGGTGGCGCACTTGCCGCTTCGCCGATGACAGCTCCACGTCCACTCTGGAAACGTTTCACCCGAAAGAGAGAAATTAGTCCAAAATACAGAGGAATCCTTGCGCTGTCAGCAGTAAAACACAACCTTTTACATGACTGGCTAGATGCAAGAACTCCTTTGATACCAATGTAATGTCCCTGTCCCTAGTCACACAGCTAAGGTCAGAACGTCCCAGAACGTCCTGTTTGGGTTTCGGACATAGGGTGTTCAGGAGACAACCCCCTTACAGAGTGAAACGTCAGCGCACACAGCGCACACTCACGCGCACATAGCGCAGCGGAAGTCATACCCTGAAGCACCGCCGGAAGGTGGCGACTCGACCAAGGGTCAGCAGCTGTCCCCGCAATGGGCGCGGCCATGGTACTTACAGAGAGCCGGCGAGGCCTGCAGCAACGAGCTGCGGCGACGGGCTGGGCAGCAGGCGGCAGCAGAGCTGTGGCGGCGGGTGCGGCAGCAAGCAGCAGCAGGGTTGTGCCTCTCTTGGCGTCACGGGTCCTACTGAGAAGTCTGGCCTCTGCTACTACTGACAAGCGTTCCATCTGCCACCCCTCCCCAGAAGGTGTGACGAGGGTCGCCCCCAAGGTCCTCCCCAGAAGGGGCGGGCCTGACAAGGGGATACGACGAATCCAAGAGACACTGGCGCACAGCGCCAAGGGACTGGCGCCAAAAGAGTGGCGCACCAGGCCAAGAGCCTGGCTCACGGGGCCAAGGGACTGAGCCATGAGGCCATAAGTCCAGGCGAGCTGGCCCACCCGGCCGGCCCGCAGGGCGTGGGCCCGAGGGAGAGCTGGCCCACCCGGCCAGCCCACAGGGCGTGGGTCCGAGGCGTGCGCACGTGTCGTACGGAGCCCGGGACCTCGAACCGTACTTAGCTACATACAGTGGAGCAAAGCTACCAGTACTGTTTGGGACTTCCAAACGGTAGATACGATACGATTATGTAAGGTTACCGGCACCGTTGGCACTCTCAAACGGAGGAAACGTTACAGCATGGCTTGCTTGTACGACAGTCCTTTCACATCCCGCGTGGGGAATATGACCACCTCTCTGTGTGGGAGCCTGCCTTGCGGCAGGCTCTGGTGAAGAAGTCCACCGCTGGGGATCTCATGATGTTGGGAACTTCTTTCAAGCTCACTGACCATCTGTACAGAATGCCATTGACTTGGCAAGTATCAGGGCAACACGTGGCTTGTGTGCCACTGCACCCTGGGCGCTGAACGAGTGTTCGTTTTCGCAGACTTTATATTTGTCGCTTGGTGACAAGTGGCTTGTGTGCCACTACCAGCCACGACATTGCTTGTACATCGGCTATCAGCTGTGCTGCTGTGTCACACGAGCTGGCCATTCCCATCTGATGTGTGAAACACGGGCCCTGGTGTGGTACAACCCGCTCTAGCTGGCCTAAGTGTAACTATGTGCCCATGGACGTCGTGGACTTCATGGTGAGATCGGAATTGTGTGATGCCTCGGCATGGGTGATCCCTGCATTGGTCCTCGCCTTTCCGTACCTCAGGTGTTGGCGGCTGGTGCGCCCTCACCCTGGTTTGTGCTGAGTGCACATTCCAACTGCTGGCAGGATGGTGCTTGGCACTAAGTGCGATGAGGAATGTGGCTGTCCGCCATCCTCATTGATCTCAAGGCCTTGGGCCCTGGGCAGTCGCATTCCAGTGTCACCTACTTCCAGTCGAAGTTACCATTTGTGAGAGCTTATCACCACCTTTGTATCACGCCTGGGAAAGTTCCGAGTTGGCTTGTTGTGCGCCGCTCGGCCACTTTCAGCCCCGTGTCAGGCTGTGACAGTGGGAGTCTTTGGCCCCATAGTATGACTCTGTGCTGGTATACTAGGATGACATACCGGTGTTCGTATGACACCCGAGGATCACGTACTGCACCTGCAGCTAGTGCTGCCTTTGCGACGTGCAAATTACTTGTAAGCGAAGTGTATATCACCAGTAGTAGGGCGTACTGTTGGCAAAGACGGGGTTCGCGTCGACCCCATAAGTAGTAGTCAATCATGCTGCATCTGTCTGCAGAGACTGACGTAAAGGACTGGCTGATTGCCACGGAACGTGTCGCAGTTGCATTCCTTCCGAGAATACGCACAGAACACCCGTTCCTGTCAGGATGTCTGCAAGGACAAGGAAGTATGACATCTCCTCTTACGAAGCTCACTCGTAAGGACGTACCCTGGGGTGGACGTCCACATGCACGCCCGCATTTGAGGAAATTCAAAACGGGTTCTAGTTTCCCCACCTGTTTTGGGCCTTGCCTCGAGAAGGCGATCCATTGTGGTCATATGTTGTGTGACGCCTATTTGATCGGCAGTTGCCGTTCTCTTGCAGGAGGGTCACCCCGTAGCGTTTGAGACTCGCCTACTCAGTCCTGCCGGGCGCACCTAAACTACTGGGGGAGCAAGAGCTCCTTGCTGTTTTTCTTGCCCCTCGTGTGTGGCGATGCTATCGCAAGGGTGCTGAAAACCGATTGTAACGGGCCATAGCCAGTCGACAATCATCGCACACAACAGCAAAGAGCAGGCATCAAGCCTGTTGAGCTGGTAGTACGGTACTATCCAATCCAGTGGGTTTACCTGTCACGTCCGGACCTAACAAGCAGGTTAGAGCCGAATGTGTCCTTACTGGATTGAGTGCTTGGGGATTTAGGGACAACCACCCGCCACGAGGAAGCACTCCAACACAGCGGAAGACTTGCCCTGTGGTGCTGCCGCTAAGCAGCAGCTCCACCCTTGGGCACACGCTGCAGCCTTACCTCCCGCGGGACGCCGCCAAGGTCCTCAGGATGAGCCGGCAACGAGCCGCGCGGGGCAGCGGTCTACAGCAGCAGGCAGCCGCAGGGCTGCGCCTCACTCAGAGCGTCACTGAGTCCCCGGCCGGAGGTCGGGTCTCTCTCTGCTCGTGCGATAGCAATTGCTTCTCCGTGCCACCCTCCCTCCAGGGTTTATGAGGGTCGCCCCAAGGCTCGCCCGCGAGGAGCGTGCCTGACGAGGGGAACCTGGAGCTGTCCCCAGCAGGCGCCATGGCGCCGAGCATGGCCGCGGCGCGCATGCCGCCTGGCATGGCCGCGGACGACCATGCCGCTGGGGCCGTCCGGGCCCGCACATGCTGCCGAGCATGTCGGACTGAGCATGACGGGAGCATGCCAGGCCACCTGGACGAGCCCGGACGGAACGACAACGGCACGAGTGCCCGGTTCGTCACGTCGAATGGGACGAACGGCCAAACATCATGTAAACGTTAACGACACCGTTAGGCGCTCACAAACCAGGAAACTTTACAGTACCACCCTGGAGGCAACAATGCTGCGGACCCGGTGGCCGCAACATCGTAGGGGCTGCTGTGGCGCCTGTCTTGTGTGCCACAAGGGCTCAGACCGCAGACGTGCGGCCCGCCCCTGCGGCCGCTCGGCAGTGCAGCACCAACACTCTGAGCTGTATGTGCGTCTTCGTGATGGCTATGGCACAGACCCTTGGTTTGCACGAGCAACCAACCACGCACTGTAGTATGTGACCAAGGCTTCTGTTGGCGAGGTGGCGCCATTGTGGTGCCCTACTGCAACGCCTTGCGCACTAGTTTCATGCAAGAGGCGCATGAGCCTCAGTACAGTGGTCACTTGGGTATTGGAAAGACAAGAGAAGCTATCAAGCTTCTTTTGTGGTGGCCGGGCTTGTAAAGTCCAATAGAGTCTTCGTGAGGACTTGCGCCACCTGCCAGCGTACGGTACGCTCTCCCAAGCCTGCCAAGTTGCTGGCATGTCTGTGGACCGAGTATGGATACTGCACGGAGTACCCGAGCGAATCGTCTAACCGCGATCCTCTCTCCACGGGTCACTTCTGGAAAGAAATGTGCAGGCTTATTGGCACAAGCAATCCATGTCCACAGCTTTCCACCCATTATCAGACGGTCAGACTGTAACGTTCCCCCCCGTTTGGGCGTGCCAACGGTGCCCGTAACCTTACATCAGCTTATCGTATCTACCGTTTATGGTCCCAAACGGTGCGGGTAACTTGGCTGCACTCCGTGTAGCTAAATACGGTGCGAGCCCGGATTCCGTACCACGTGCGCATGCCTCGGGCCCCCGCCTGAGAGCTGGCCGGGTGGGCCAGCTCTCCCTCAGGCCAGCGCCCTGCGGGCTGGCTGGGTGGGACAGCTCTCCCTCAGCAGTGCCCTGCGGGCTGGTCGCATTGGCCAGCTCTCTTGGCCTCATGGCCGCATGGCCTCGGTCCTGTGTCCTCATGGCCGCATGGCCTCGGTCATGTGTCCTCATCGCCTCAGTCCTTTGACCCCGTGAGCCAGGCTATTGGCCTGGCGCGCCACCTCCTTGGCGCTAGTCCCTGTTCAGCGCGCCAGTCTCTTGGACTTGCGCGCTGGCCTCTTGACGCTAGTCCCTTGGACTCGTGCTACAGGCCTCTTTCTGGCCCTGTGCGCCAGCCTCTTGTATTCGTCGTGTCTCCTTGTCAGGCCCGCCCCTCCGGCGGAGGGCCCTGGGGCGACCCTCGTCACACCCTCAGGGGAGGGGTGGCAGGACAACCGCTATAAGTAGTAGGCCTTGGCCAGACTCCGGAGTCCGATCAGCGCCGAGAGAGACACAGCCCTGCTGCTGCCTAGCCAGCTCCGCTACTGCCTGCTGACGCCGCCGCCGCCACAGCTCTGCTGCTGCCGCCTGCCGCCCAGCCCGTCGCCGCAGCTCGTCGCTGCGGGTCCCCCGCCGGCTCTCTGTAAGTCTATTGGTAGAGTCACCGCCCTCGGGCGGTGCCTCAGGGTAAGACTTCCACTGCGCTCTGTGCGCGTATGTGCGTTGGCGTTCTCTTGTATAAGGGTTGTCTCCTAAACACCCCATGCTCGAATCCAAACCAGGACATTCTGACCCTAACTGTGTGATTAGGGGGCAGAGATGCTACACAGACTGTGAGGTTGAAGCGGAATTTGGCAGACATTTTGTAAAGGCATTTTGTAAACCTCAGTCAGGGTGACTGGGACGAGTACCTTGCTCCAGAGAATATGCTGTGAACAACGCCTTTCATGACTCCTGCAAGCACACCCTTATTCCTGAATGTCAGCATCCCTTATCACCTTTGCAGGTGGGGAGGCCGGAGCGCGTTTCGGCCGCAGTAAGCTTTACCGGTGACCTCCTGGAGGCTCAGCGGAGGGCTAAGCATTTCTTGACCATTGCTCACATCCGGCAGAAGCAGTTTGCTCATTTACGTCGCAAGCATGTGTCCTTCGACGTGGGGTGCCCCAGTGCTATTGAGCACTAAGCACCTAGCCTTGCCAGCTATGGGTACGCACAAGTTGCTGCCCAAGTCGAGTGGATCATTTCGCTCTGGGGCATTTTAGGCCGCCTGGTCGGCAAGGTCGCATATGAGCTCGATACACCGGTACGATGGCAACTCCATGTGTCTCAGCTCGAGCCATCCCATACGGATGGCCGTGTCCAACCACCCCACCTCCCCTCGTTCTTGACAACGAGGAAAAGTATCAAGTGGAGGAGACCTTGTCCCACCGGGCCAATCTCCGTGGGCATTGAAAGTCCTGTGAGTACCTGATCAAGTGGCTCGTTCCAGCGTACTTGACAGGAGGCATTGCCTCTTCTCTCCGGCATCCAGTATCTTCCTGCCGGGGTTAATTTCCCTGGGTCGAGCCCCTGTTGTACTCGTTTTTTGTTCCGAGGACTTGTATTCCTTTTCGTCAGGCTCGCGCCACGCGCGACCCGCAGTACGCGCGGCACGCCCCCCTGTATCCTCCTTGTGCGGGTCCGCTCTTCCGGGGGCCGGACCTTGGGGCTACCCTCGTTACACCCTCCGGGGAGGGGTGGCAGGTGGAACGCTATAAGTAGTAGGCCAAGGCCAGACTCTTCAGTCGAACCAGTGACGCCCAGAGAGAGGCATAGCCCTGCTTGCCAGCTGCCGCAGCCGTTGCCCCAGCTCCGCTGCTGCCGTCTGCTGCCCAGCCCGTCGCTGCGAACATCGCCGGCTCTCCGTAAGTGCCACGGTTGCGGCCCATCTGGGGCCAGCTACTAACCCAGACCCTCTCTAGAGTCGCCGCCTTCTGGCGGCGCCTCAGGGCAAGACTTCCGCTGTGCTATGTGATGCACTTGAGTACACCGTGTGCGTTGGCGCTCCACTATGTAGGGGGGTAGTTCCTAAACCCCCTAGGTTCGAACTCAATAAGGACGTACTAACCCCTAACTGCGTGAATAGGAATCAGGACATCACGACGTGTATGGACGAGACCATGTGTCCTGCCCGAGTGGTCTGTATGTAAGCCCGTATGATGAGTGGTGAAGATTGCGCCATTGGCCCATCTATGTGCCTGAGTATCTCTGATTACTTGAAATGTAAGCTGCCGTCTTCTGACTAGGTTGCGTTTTCCTGGCTTTCATCAAGGGGATTGTTTTCCGGCGGCTAGACGGAATGACGTGCTGCTCCTTCCCTAGAGATTGCTTGAGTGTCATCCTAAAGGGCAGGCTTTGCGAAAGGGCTTGCCGGCTCTTCGGACCTTTTTATTCTTTGCGGGCACAACCCCTTTGGGATAGCCACTGTCTCTCTATGGGGCACACTTGCCGACTGTGCCTGCCTGGGCAACAACCTCGCTGGAGGAAAGGAGCGGCACTACGAGGATTGTCCATAGGAATACCACTTTAGTCAGCGCCTCATGAGAATATGGAGCTAGGGCATCAAGTGGTCTTTTCTCCATCGCCAGGACCACTCGGTCGATGTGCGCCGTGGTAGTGGGGTCGGTAGCTTAGGCATACTAGCGTCCTGCAAGCACTGGTTGCTCATCAAGAAGAAAAATCCCTGCAGGAGAGGGCGGTGGCTGTGAGAGGCCAGCTCAGAGAAAGAATGAACAAAGTTCGAAGGGGCCAGAGGAAGCGCTTTAGCACACAGGGAATCAAGTAGCCACGAAACACTCAGGAACCCCTGTTGAGCAGCCGCAGGGTGGAGTAACGAGTCTCCGGGTAGCGGGTCCCTTGGCCAGGGCCAGAGGCTGCAGCTCATCACAGTATGCGTCTCATACTTTTATTCCAGCGTGCCCAGGCTTAGCCATACATCAATGTGCTGGGCGCGCACTAAGCCAGGCCACTGGCTTGCGAGGTGGTGCTCCAACGATAGGTGAGCTATTCCGACGCAAGTATGTGACATTCCGGGCTTGTGAGCGCCAAACAGTGTTGTTTACATGGTGTGCTTTTAGCCGTTCGTGCCGGACGATACGAACCGCCCTGGCACTCGTGCTGTTGCGTCCGGGCTCGTCCAGGTGGCCTTGCATGCTCCCGTTATGCTCAGTCAGACATCCTCGGCGGCATGTGTGGGCCCGGACGCCCCCGGCGGCACGGTCGGCCGCGGCCATGCTCGGCTGTAATGCCCGGCCTCGGCTGTAATGAACTCGCCCCCACACACGCCATTAGGGTGAGTCGTCCTTGTTAAGTTCGGCTGTGGGGGTTTAGGGACCAACCCATTACACGGCAAAGCACTAGCGCATAGCGCAGCGGAAGACAGGCCCTGTGGCGCCGCCGTCCGGCGGTGACTCCACCTCCTGGGCGCGAGCCAGCAACTGGCCCTTTATGGGCGCAGCCACGGACTCCCCGCAGCGAGCCCTGCTGCGGCGGCGGCTGCGAGCAGCGGCAAGGCTGCTCCTGGGCTTCACCGGTCCGAACTCCTTGTCGAGCCTCAGCCCCCAAGGCTCCTCGTGCTTCCCCGTGCCAACCCCCTTCCAGGGGTGTGAGCGGGTCGCCCCAAGGCCTGCCGCAAGCCTTGCGGCAGGCCAAAGGTCTTCCCTTGAACGGGTGGATCCTGCCGAGGGTATTTTAGCACGGGCGGGGCCCGCCGCTGGGCGGGGCACCTGCCCGGCAAGCCACCTGGCGGGCCACTTGTCCCAAATGGCCGGTCATGTGATGCCAACAGAGCCATGTGGCTTAAGCAAACGGCTGGTTCATTACATACCTCCCCACTCTGGTGTTCACGTCTCGGGAACAACGAGAGAACAGCCGACAGGTTTTAACCCCGACGGATGCGGCCTCGACCAAGCCTAGGGATTCACCACCCTTGGCCAAGTGTTCCAAAACAGCAGGCGGACAATGTGCCAGATTGGCCGCAGGTTCCTACGTGATGTGCTCAGACCCATACCCGAGCCACTTTACAAGACTCATGGGTCTTGGATGAGGTGATTCTTATCGCCGCAGCGAAAGCAACCACTCCCCTCCATAGCTGGCTTCTCCAAGCCTCTCATGGGACGGATGTTCAGCCCCTCAGGCCGAAACTCCTCCGGTCCCCTTTCTGCCTCAGCAGGACTCCCGCCTCAAGCAGGAAGCGCTTGCCCAATACACTTGGATAAGTGTTCAGCACCTTCCTGGCGTGCTCCACCAGCTGGGGCAAGTTGGCAAGGGCTGCGAATGGCGGACTCCACCGCCCCACTTCCGCATCGGCTTGGACAGCCCAGCCTCAAATCGCTGGCACTGATCGACAGCCTTCATAGGCTCGTTGCGCAGCTTAGAGACCAGCAGCCTCGATTGCCGCACTTGGTCCTCAAAGTCTCTGCGCATACGAATAGCATCCAGCTCATTACGAGCCTTCAGCTCCCCATGAATCTCACCACACACCTCGGTGAGCGAGGCCGGGTCTGCCAGGGGCGATGCCGGGCTTCAACGCGCCGGTTCGCTAGCCCAAGTCTTCCGCATGCGGCACGGGCCACGGCCAGTATCATTTCAGCGTTCCCTTGCCCACGCCGTCCACACTCGCCAGGCCGTGCTATGGCCGCCGCCTCTGGGTCTCGGCGTAGTGCCTCTTTCCCTGCAGCGAGCTACTCAGACCTGATGGTGCTCACTCGCGGGCATTGAGCTTCCCTCTGCATCGTCTAGTGTTTTGCAGTGTTTTGTAGTATAGCCCTTTCTCGGCACTTCTTTCTTTGGCTTTGGACATTGTCCATTAATTTTGGGCTGGCTTTGCCAGCCCCTCTTCTCTATGGCCCACCAGGCCTCCCTGCCTGTGAGCCGCGGAGGACTGGGCTGCCGTCCGCTGGCGCGTGCCTGCCGGGCAGCACACCTGGGGAGTTGGGCGCAGGTTGCGGCTTCGGTGGCCAGCGTTTCCTCCGGCATGGGGGTAGCCTTCTGGAGCAGGCGGCAGCGGACGTGGCACGTTGCCCTTCCAGGGGGAAGGGCTCGCCCATTGAGAATAGGGGCTGGAAAAAGCCAGCCCCAAAAAGAATGAACAAAGTACGAGAAGGGGGGCCAGAGGAAGCGCGAAGAAAACAAAGCACACAAAGAAAGAAAGCAGCTGCAAAGCACTCAGTAACCCCTGCTAAGCAGCCGCAAATCAGAGAGGCTAGGGTCTTGAAAGTGAATTCCCTGGCCAGAGCCAGAGGCAGCAGCAAGAGCCCGGCCGGCACGAAGGTGCAGCGCACGGGCCATCGACCGCTGCAGCGAGACGGCTAGGCGCATGCGATACAATTGCGCCAGCGACCCGGCTGCAGGGAAGTCTGCAGGCTCCCCATGGAAGCGACGGGCGATGGTGCGGATGCAGCCTCCTTCACCACGGCGATGGGGCTCTTGCCAACGGCCGACCTCCGGGGGCGCGCACGGTTGCTCTCGGCATCCTCATCAGGGGTGGCAGCGTGGTTGTCTGCCCTGCCAATACACGACGCGCTCCGAATGCCCGATGACGCCTTCCGTACGGCGGTGCACCGCCTCCTCGGGCTTCACCCACCCTGCCTCAGTGGAGTGCAGCAGTGTGAGTGCGGCGAGCGCAGTTCAGACGCGGCAGCTCACATGCTCTGGTGTGCACGGGGCGGGGAGCGGACAGGACCTGCTGCGGATCGCAATGTTTGGCATCTTTGTCGAGGCCGGTTTCACGGTGGCGCTTGAGAATACCAGCATCATGCCTCCGACCGTTGGGGCGGATGGCCGCATTCACACCCGGCGCGCCGATCTCGTCGCCAGCGCGCTCGGCGGGGGGCCTCGGCTTATCGCCGACGTTGTCACAACTGACTGCTTTGTTTCCAGCAGCGCCAAATGCTCGTCGGAGGAGGCGGGCTACGCAGTCCGCCAAGCGGCGAGCGCAAAGGAACGGAAATACTCGGACCACCCGGTGGGAGACGAGTTTGTTCCACTGGCAGTCGACGCGTACGGAGCCTTTGGCACAAAGTGGCTTGACTTGCTTCACCACCTTGCGCGGCGTGCAGCGGCCCGCCGCCTCGGGCGGCAGGGCGAGCAGCCCGGCTTCAATGTCGCAGGGTCTCTCGCCCATGTCTTCCGAATGCGTTTGGCCATCTCGTTGCAGCGGTCCCTTGCATTCGCGGTTCACTTGTGCGCAGGCCGAGCTTTGGCGGCGGCCTCCCGCTTCCGTCAGGACGACGTCTTTCCGCCGGCTAGCTACTCAGACTTGCATCTCCTGACTAGAGGTTACTAAGCGTCCCCTGGCTGATGTCTTAGTCTTAGTCCTTCGCACTCCGGCTCCTTCAGACCTTGTCCATTTCCCAGCCACCAGTCAATCTGGCCGCGCTTTCTATGGGCGAGCTCTTCTTCATGCAAGCGCGGCCAGATTGACTGGTGGCTGGGCGAGGCCAGCCCTCATAGCCACGAGTGAGCAACAGCAAATCAGAATAACTCGAAGCAGGAAAAGCGGCACTCTGCCGAGACCCTGAGGCAGCAGCCATAGCGCGGCCAGCGCGCGTGTCGACCGCATGAGCCTGAGATCGCTGGAGCGAGACCGCCAGCCTCATTCGACATACCTGAGCGAGGAGCCGGCAGCATTGAAGCCTGGCGAACCCGGCCGCCGCTAAAAAAAAGAAGAATGGGCGCTAAAAGAAAGTGCCGGAAGGGGCCAAAGAAGACTCGAACAACGTACGGGCTTGCTTTGACCTCGCTCCCATACCGCGAGCACAGCGCGCCTTTCTTTCGTGGTGCCACCGCCACGCGCCCGGTGGGGCTCGCGGAGAGCTTGCGTGCGCGCTTTGGAAATTTGTCAGCGGCGGCTGGGGAGGGGACGGCAAGGGCGGCGGCGGCAGCCTCGGCGGCCGTGGTAGCAACGTGCCGGCAGCCGTCTGTGTGGGCCGCACCCCTGCTGCGCCTACTCCGCCTGCCGGGTGACGGTGGACGGGGCACAATGGCGGACAAGTTCGGAAGGACCGCAGAGTACTACGTGAGTGCACTGCGCCAGTCGACCTGCTCACGGCCAGCGGCCTGAGCTCTTTGGTTGCCGCGGGCCGACTGTGACTTGGCGTGCGACTGCCAGCACTGCAGCATGCCAAGCTCAGATGCAGGCGCGTGGCGCAAGAGACTTGCCACAGCTGATGACGGTGGGCATGGCGGTTTGCTTGCCACAGGCCGCCAAGGGGATCCAGTACGAGGAGGTCAGCTACGCCGCGACGCATCTCCTCCAGGCGGCCTGCCCTTGCAGCTGGTGCTGGCGGCCGCTGGTCCCTGCATGCTGGCAAGGCAGGCGGTCAGCCGCGGGCCCGAGTGCCGTCTGCCCTTGCAGGGGTTTGTGCGCAACGCGCGTGGCATGAAGCTCTTCACGGCCACCTGGCTCCCAGCGACTGGCGAGCCCAAGGGCCTCGTCTTCCTCTGCCATGGTCAGTCTGGTGCTCTACTTGAAGCAAACGCTTTATGCCCGCATTAGCAAGCCTCGCCTACATTGCTGCGCAGCCGCCTTGCCGGTCGTGATGTCCATCTTGCGCCTCCTTCAGGCAAGCCGGATGACATGCCCAAACTGCATGGCTACGCCGGCACTTATGATTGTGGCTTGGCAGCAATTTTGGCTTGGCATAAGATATCGGGGTCTATAACCACTCCAGTGCTGAGCCTCTGTTATACATAACAGGTTATGGCATGGAGTGCAGCATCTTCATGGCAGGTGCCGTGGCTCAACGCATGGGCTGGAAGCCTTCCTTGTCTTGCAACAGTAGGCTGCAGCCATGGTGCAGATGCACATTGCCTTCGATAGTGTCGGTTGTGGCCACCACTGTTGAGTTCCTTTGGGCGCCCACAGACTGCTTGGCATCGTTGAGCGTCACCCAGGTTGCTTGGTGATGCTGCAGAGGCTGCGGAAAGGCTGGCCCTAGATGACTATGCAGTCTTTGGACTTGACTATGAGGGTCACGGGCAGTCAGACGGCCTTCAGGCGTATGTGAAGAGCATGGATGTCCTTGTCGACGACTGCATACAGTACTTTGACTCCGTCAGCTGTGCACGCCATTCCCTGCTATCCCCTTCGCTTTGAATCTAAGACCTAGTTCCCAGAGAGCATACGAGACATGCATGCAAGATGCGGGCTGGCCATAATGGCTGCAGTGACCAATGCTAGAGTGCCACTTTCTGCTTCAGCTCATACTTTGGCTTGACATTGAGCCGCTGCTTGTTGTTGCGCAGCTCGGCCAGAGTACACTGGAAAGGCCAAATTTTTATACGGCGAGTCTATGGGCGGCGCAGTGGCCCTGCTCATTCATCGGAAGCAGGCAGAGGCTTGGAATGGTGCTGTCTTCGTGGCGCCCATGTGTAAGGTCAGATACAAGTATTTCAATCCCCCAGGCTACAGGACTAATGGACTCGAGGAGCTAACTTTGATGAAAGCCTTGCTACTTGACTTGGCACTAAGTGTAGGTTGTGCACTTGGGTCATGTTCAAGTGGTTGTGAAGGCGAGTCTATGCACTATTGTCAGATCATAGACTGCACTTTTGAGGTTTTGTTGGTTTGGGCCTATGTTGATGACTACAGATTTCAGATAAGCTGAAGTCGCCACCGCTTGTTACTGGCATTCTGACCAAACTTGCACACGTTGTTCCCACCTGGAAAATAGTGCCCACAAAGGACATAATTGACTCTGCCTTCAAGGATCCCGTCAAACGAGAGCAGGTGCATATCAAGCGGCCCTGCAGAGGAGATGACATTGGCAGAGGGAGTCAGGGCAGTAAAGGGTTGTAGAGCTCATTGGAGACAAGCAACTTGCTGCTGAAAATATGTAACAATCTTGACTTGTCGCTGACAATCGGGGGGTCCATTGCTGACTGGCAGATTCGGACAAATCCTTATGCTTACCAGCAAAAGCCGCGGCTTTGTACTGCTCTCAACCTCCTTAATACGAGCAATGACCTTGAAAAGCGCCTGGATGAGGTTGGTCAAGCAAGGGGCATAAGCCTTAGTTTTAACAAGACTGAAGATCAGCACTATTGCCTAATCTGTTGAGCCTCAACTTGCTATAGCCATGCATGGTGTAAGAACCCACTAATTGGAGATTGTGAGAACCCAGCTCAATGTTGTCTACTGGAGAACCTCATAGATCTCTCTCTAAAATAAGACAGTTGCTTGCCAGATCACCATTCCCTTCTTACTCCTCCATGGAGAAGCCGACACAGTCACGGACCCCGAAGTAAGCAGAGCGCTGTATGACAACGCAAGGAGCTTCGATAAGACTTTCCGCATCTACCCTGGCATGTGGCATGGCTTGACCTCTGGCGAGCCAGACGACAATGTTGAGATCGTCTTCAAGGTGTCACTTGCTAGACACTGATGTTGGCATGCTGTTGTGTCAATCTACAGTGCAGGCTGAGCTCGAGGTGAAAGTATGCAGCAACTTCTCATGCCATAGCAAGCACTCATTCTGAGATTGACTTACCATTGCCTTAGTCGTCTGTGCACCATGGCTTGGTGTGTATCTGACAAGTGGATTTGCTCCTGATGTGTAGGACATCCTGGGGTGGCTGGACAAGCACTGCTCCATCAGCCCAGGTTCGCAGGAGACTGTAAAGCAGAGCAATCTCCCTCATCCTGCTCCTTTGCCAGCAGTGGACACGGCAGTTGCTGCGAGCTTGTAGGAGAAGGACGCCCTTGCTCTGATGAGCCCCGCTGCTCTGCCAACCGTGTCTGTGCCCATAGACTGGCAGCAATTAGCCACCACATTTGCTACTATAATTACTCCTGGTTACTTATTTGCTTCTAATCTACAGAAAGCCCAGGTAATGACGCCAGCAACCACTGCAATTTGTCGCTTTCACGAGCAAGTACGTATAATCGTCTGCAACTGTCAAGTGTACGGAGTTGATGGCGTCGTTGCCTGCCCTTCATGCGGTGTTCAGGCACATAGCTGGCATGCTCAGACCCCCAACCTTGCAACCTGTGAGGAAGACGTACAGACTCCAGGCAGTGTCTAGAAGTAGACTCACAGATAGGCACTTGAGGGTCTGGCGCGCCCAGTGAGTGTCGAAGTTGCCAGTGTTTCCTCCTGCATCTGAAGTGAGCAGGTTGCCTTTGTAGTGCATTGGCTTCTCATGTCTGACTCCGATAACATCATGACTCCAGCCAGTTGGTCAACGAGAGGCGCCTTCAAACTTAAGTTGCACAGACTAATGCAGCAGAGTAAAGTTGCAGAGTACAACAACATCTCTACTTTAGTGTGCCATAGCTTAGAGAGAACCAACGACGCACACGCGTCTGCAGATGGCCAGGTGTTTGAAGGCAGCAACTTGATTCATCCTTCAGAAGGAAGCTTTCACAGTTGAGGCGAGTGAGAGAGGTGATGTCGCTTCTGAATTGGCGTGCCAACTGGTGTAAGGGAGCCTCCCTACGTCAACGCGTGTACCGCCATACAACAAAGACCACGACCAGAGTGACAATCATGCCAGCGTATGCAATCATTTTGTCGGTCCACTGCCGCCGGTCTATGGCCCGCAGCACAACAGCTGACAGGCCCACTGTGTTCAGGACGTCCAGAGCCTTCCGCTGGGCAGCCTGCGAGCTCAGCCATGCACACATCCAGGCGTTTCAGCAGATGTGACAGCGAGGCTGCATTTGTGAGGTAGGATCCCATCTCTGAGAGCAGGGCATCAGTGGAGCCACATGACCTTGAGGCGGTCCCGCTGCTCAGCAAACTGCCCGAGCACGGCCGCCCCGGTGGCGTAGGCCTCGTCGAGCAGGCGCGAGGAGTTGCGGGCGGACTGCAGGGACTGCATCTCCTCGTCAAAGTCCTCCAGGACCCGAGCGCCTTCGGCCTGCAGCAGCGCCGGCTGGCCGGCTGAGCGTCCGCAGCAGCAAGCTGAGGCTGGGTGGAGGCCTGGACAGAGGTCAGAGCGCAACCCGCCGGTGGAGCAGCTCGGCGCGGTCCGACGCGTCGGCCTGGCGGCGGTGCTCGCGCCGCAGGTACTTGTCGAACCCCCGCCGCAGGTCGTCCGACTCCTCCGCAACCTGCTCCACCTTCCTTGAGGGCGCGCGCAGCAGCCAAGAGCCGCACCGTCACCGCAGTGTGGCTAGGGAAGCGGCGGGTGCGCCGCACCGGAGGCGCAGGCTCTGCGCTGCTCACCGCCTCCAGAGGTCGCGCTGCGGCTTGGAGGGCTGGGAGCGCCACATGCGGTCCATCTCGGCGGCCGTGCGCGCGAGCTCGGCGAGGCGGAGGCGCAGGCCCTGGGTGAGGTCCGCGGCGCGCGGGGACAGCGCCTGGCCGTCAGCCGGCGCGCCGCCGGCGGTGGAGGAGGCGCTGGCGGCCTCCAGGCGCTCCAGGCGCTCCAGGCCCTCTCGCAGCTCCAGCGTGGCATGCCGCGCGGCCGAGTACAGCGCCGACAGCGTAGTGCCGCCCGCCGCCATGGCGCGGCGCGCCGCGGG
>WELB01000112.1:22080-39562 GCA_009602725.1 Spirogloea muscicola
CCGTGCGCAGGGCGCGCAAGCCCGGCGGCGGCGGCGGCGGCGGCGACGGCGGCGACGAGGACGACGATGTCGAGGACACGCCGGGGCGGGCGCCTGGCAAGCCGGCGCGCAAGTTCCAGCCCAAGCCCGCCAGGTGCGCCGGCTGCTGGCGGACAAGCGCGCCTGATCGGAGCCAGCCAAAGCTCCTGCGGCCTCGTGGCAGCCCCGATGCAGTGCAGGCCCCCACCGGCCGTGCCAGTGGACGCGGTCGCCGTGAGCAAGGGCCGGCGGAGATCACGGCGCACTTGGCGGGGGCTGTGAGGGACCGTCTCTCGCGGTACGGCCCTCGGCACGGCCGCTGATGGACGTGCGCACTGCTGTGCTGCAGGGCCGAGGCGGGCAGCGCTGAGGGTGTGGCCGAGGAGGTGGCGGCGTACCGTGATCGGGCCAAGGAGCGGCGCGAGGACCTCAACCTGGACTACGCCGGCACCGCCACGGAGCTCAGCGGCACCCTCAGCGCCGTCGCTCCGCCAGGCCTCCACGACATCAGGTGCCCTGTAGCACGTCCAGGCAAAGAGCAATGACCGGCTGCTGAAGTCCAGCCACTTGCATGGCTTCTGCAGCAATTGCTACAACAGCTTTGTGGTGTGCTGCTGTCAAGGGTCCTGACGGCCATCGTGTCTGTCTCTGCAATCTCGGCAGAAGCGCGGACGCTCACCGGATATCCATTGAGAACAGCAAGTTCCTAGGAGGTTTGCAGCTGCCTCTTGTCCCCCTCGCACAGCACCCTCCCAGAGCACTTCTCGCAATTGTGACAGACGTGGGGTTTGCCTCTTCTCTGCTGGAGTAGAATCAGATCAATCTTGCTTGGCAGGCTTGATGAAGCTTCATGAAGCTTGAGTTGTAATGTAGGTTCTTTCATCCTGACATGTTCGAGCCGGCGGTTGGGACTCTGCTTTTCTCAGGTGATGTGGAGCACACGCATCTCGTCAAGGGGTTGGACTATGCGCTGCTGCAGAAGATTCGCAGTGAGATGGACAAGAAGGATGACAGTGAGGAGGACCGTGCAAGGTTCAATATCTCTACCATCTCCAAGTCCAGCATCACCACGATGCCTTGTCTTGCCACCACAGAGTCTGATAAGGAGTGTGGCTATTGTGAGTCTTCATGGCACAGCAGTATCAGTCAAGCGGGAAAGCAACAGCAATGGGTCTTGTTTGTAGGCTGCTCGTCTTGCTGTCAGTGCACTTGCATCTCTGATGCACGTCAACAAGCAGCCCAAGAAGGGTAGACAGGAATGGTAGCAGCCGTGCGAGGCTTATGAGGTTGTAATGTCTTGCAGGGAGGCGAAGGAGGACAAAGCCATGAAGTTCCACACGTGCACTGCACAGGTGACCCACGGTTCTTTCTCATGGCCAACTTGTGTCCAACATTGGGTTTACTTGGACCTCTTAGCTGCTACAAGGAGACACGCATTCCTGAGTTGATTGAGTCTCCATTGCAGATTCACCTGCAAGTGACTGATCAGGAGACTTCTTGACAACTTTGACACTGACAGGCTGTGTACCAGTTCCTTCTGCGACCTCACTTGCTGAACAAAGTCAATGAGATGTTCTTGCCAGGGCGCACTGCGTACCTTTTTGACATGGTGAGTGGCTTACTGGCATTGGCAGTGCCTTGACCCTATGGCAACATGTTGACTGCTGCTTCCAGCACTTGGCGTGTGAGCTATGCATGTGAGCTTGGCTGCAGCAACACTCGAGCTGATACTGGCTGAGAAGGCCTGGGACAGGATGATGACTTTGCGCATGAGCTCCCCACAACAGTCCATCGAAGCAAGGCAGATTGCCCTGCTCCTGAGGTATCAGGCCTCTGTGCCCATCTAGCTGGAGAATCGCATCCACGTGAAGTTCCTGAGTTGAAGTTGAGGTGCATGAGAGTCACGGGCTGGGAGCCATCACGTTGGAGTAGGCAGCAGTCAGTGAAGCTGCTGCTTGACAAGAGGAGCCTGCTTAATGACGAGATTAGCATTGACCCTGCGCTGAACAGGAGGCGATTGCTGCATCTGTGGACGGGGCTGTTCTGGACCGGATTGCAAAGATTATGGCCTATCTTCGCCTCGGCTCTTCTGGCAAGGTAACAGTCACATACTTGTTGCTTTGAGGAGCTGCTGGCTCCACAATTGGCTTGCTTATAGTTGCCTATACTTGGTGTGCCATTCACGATCTGTGCAACTTGCTTACCACCTGCAGGTTCTCAAGAAGAAGAAGAAGGACAAGCTAGATTCACGAAGTAAGATGACCTTCACAGGATACTTGGTGCAATCGACAGAGGCCTTGTCGCAGCAACCTTTTCCCCTTGAGAAGGGGGTCAGTGCTGTATCTGCTGCACTTTTGATATGATCTTGTGCAAGCTAGCAGAATTTGACTTTCAACAATATTGTAGTCCTTGTGAAGGGAATCTCCATTGCAACCGAAGAGGACGTAGAGGAGCCAGCACTTCATGCTGCAGATGCCAATGGGAACGCGGAGGAAGCACAGGCTTCGGGAGGCCCCCCTCTTCCTCCCCCTCCACCACGACGCCCAGAGGACAACATCTTCGAGGACGTTGATACAGACTATGTGCCGTCGTTGCCCAGCAAGGCCAATGGGAGGCCTGCTCCAGCTGCCGGAGATGCACGGGAAGGCTCGCCTAGTAGGAGCAGAGGCAGGCGAGGCGGCAAGTCCACCTACTTTGAAAAGCAGCAGAGCCTGCCAGTGCCCCTGCCTCAGCCTCCTCAGGTGTTTTGGGGCTGCCTTGGCAGAGATGCTATTCCATAATATCATCCATGCACATTCAGGGGCCTTTGTGAATGCAGTCAGCAAGCGAAGGAACAAGTGATGGTGTTGGCTATGCTGCTGCACAGAGCAGCACTACATGCGCCAAAATACCATGACTCGGAAGGCAATGCGCGCCACTCATATGAGCTGTCATACATGTCCTTCCAGGCAACTGCAGCAGAGCTTGGACCGGAGCAGGGGCCAACGATGCCGAGCCCGAGCAGAGAATACCTGGAAGATGTACATGCACCTCCACCAGGAAATGGTGCCTACGATGCCGCCACTTATCAAGCATATCCAACAGCCTACACATATCCTACCTATCCAGCAGGCCCGCCGCCGTACCAGGACGCTTTTCCCTATGCTGACCCATATCCGGAGCTTCCACTGGAGGCTGGGGAGAAAGCGATGACCCAGGAGGAGAAGGACAAGGGCCTGGGGTCGGTCTTCTTCCGTGATGATGAGAAGGAGAAGGCGCGACGAGAGAAGGACAGTCGAGAGAAGGACCCAACCTTTGTGAGTGAGAGTTACTCGGAGTGCTACCCTGGCTACCAGGAGTACAGCAGGGAGGTTGTGGACAGTGATGAAGAGGGCGCGGGAGGGGCTGCAGCAGTGAAGGCGGCAGATGTTGACACCGGTGGCAAGGTCAGACTCCGCCTCCGCTGGCTCCTTACTTCCTCTTTAGTCATCACCTTCTCATGATCAACATCATGACCTTCTTGGCATTACTTTCCACCATCTTCTGTTGCTGAGCGCCTGGCATATGACGTGCAGGTCAAAGGTCGGTTGCAGCGGTGGGACTTTGACAATGAGGAGGATTGGGGGAAGTATAATGAAGCCAAGGAGGCAACCACCAAGGCAGCCATGCAATTTGGTGTGAAAGCGCAGGATGGGCGGAAAACTCGGAAGTACAATCAGACTGGAAAGGACCGTGAGAAGGATAACTCAAGGGATCACAAGATTGACAATGAGCTACACAAGATTAATCAGATCTTGGAGAGGCAGAAGAAGGAGCGAGGTAATGCCGGGGGTCGACGTGATGTGGAGGACTACTATGACTTGCCCAGTGGAAAGAGGTCGAAGGTGTGAATGACAAACAAGATCATACTTCACAGTCATGCCCAATACAGGTCGTCCTTGGATGTCCTCGTGACAGGCTTCTCGCAACACACAGTTGCTGCAGAAGACCGACTGTACAGTCATGCAAACGGGCAGAAGTGCGTCTAGGGTGAAGTGTCTTATCCAGGAACTTGTACATGCATTGCCCAGCAATGAGTGAAGTATAGCACATGGGCAGCTGGCACGAGTAGCCAGTCGCTAGAGGAAGTTGATGAGAATGGAGAGGCTCAAAGGACGGGCCTAAGCGGAAGTGTATTTTGCGTCTCTTCGCCGCCGCTAGCACTTGCGCTGGGTCCTCCTTCATTGAGAACTCCTCGTCTGCACACTCTGCCTGAGAGGAGCCAAGCGTCAGACAGCCTGCTGCAGACCTATTCTGCCGGCGAGGATGGGCTGCAGGCAGCGCTCTTCTCGCTTTCTGCTGCGCCAGGTGTCTGCGACTCCAGAGTGTGCTCAGGCACATGCTCTACACCAGAGAGCTGGACCATACTCGCTGGTGGCTTGGTCAGCCGCATCCACGAGCTCTTATGAGCCCGGCGTGCTGGTGAGAGCTAACATGGGGCTGGTCCATCGTCTGGCGTGGCCTCCCTCCACCCCTCCACAAGAGTAGGCATCTGAGCCTTGCGTGTCCACGCTGGCCGCGCAGTGGCTGCCCATTGGCTGCCGCCTCTGGATTGTGGCATGTGTGACTCCTCCTTTGCTCTTCAACTGTCCAACTTGCGAGCTTGAGTGAGGTTTATGAGTAACTATCTGTAGGGGCCAGTATTCGCTAGATAGTATATGCCAAGAACTTGCTGAGTACTACTTGCAAGCCGCTCAATGTCACAGCCCTCCGCCCCTTTGGATGGGCTTACCGTCAGCAACAACTGACAATGTCCGACATTCTTTCATTAGAGAAGTTGGCTCATTCAAAGGTTGAGCTCATCATTCTTCAGAGGCATGAAGTGTGTAACATGAGGAAGCAGGAAGCAGCTGTTCCAGCTAGGTGAGTTATTGAGCTCTTCCAAAGGGGGCGAGGGCTGTGAAGAGCAAGCCCCAAAACAGTGGACAAGGTCTGAAGGGGCCAAAAGCGCTGAAACACACAACTTATGAAGTATCAGGAAGGATGGCTACTATGAACCTCTAGTCAGCAGCCGCAAGTCAGAAATGTTGAATATAGAAATATGGTGAATCAGTGGGTCGGTAGAATTACCCACTATGCCTATTCTTCTATGCCGATGAGAAACTCCCTAGATAAGGGGAGGCCCCGGCTGGGCTCATTATTGGCTCAAAACACTCTTGCGGCTCTGTGTGCCTCAAGGCGGCGCTGTGTGCGCGGCGGCTCTGTGTGAGGCGAGGCGGCGCTGTGTGCGCGGCGGCTCTGTGTGAGGCGAGGCGGCGCTGTGTGCGCGGCGGCTCTGTGTGCAGTGAGGCGGTGCTGTGTGTGCGACAGTTCTGTGTGCGGCCAGGTGAAGCTGAGTGCTCGCCGGCTCTGCGTGTAATCAGGCAACCCTTTGTGATACTCTCAATTCTTTGTGATCATGTACGCATTTGCGTCAAGACGAGGGCTGGCAGAGCAAGAATTTCAACAAGAAAGACTAGCTGCCAGAAAGCAGTCCCCTTGACGAAAGCCAGAGAAAAGGACAGGACAATGTTCTAGGGGCCGGAAAGCGTTGAAACACAACGAAACCACTTCCTTTCTTCCCCCTGCCTGCTGGGCGTGCTGCAGTGCGAGTGTGGGGAGCGGTCAACGGACGGAGCTGGCGGCGCACATCCTCCGCTGCGCCACTGGAGATGAACGTACAGCGGCTCACGATCTTCTGCGCGATGCCATGTTCGGCATCTTTCAAGAGGCTGGCTACACGGTCGCAATGGAGAACGCCTCCGTCATGCCCATCCTCCAGAGGGCCGACGGACTCCATACGCGCCGTGTCGACCTGGTGGCGTCCACGCCGGGCGGCGGCGCGCGCATCATTGCCGACGTCGTCACCACCGATGTGGTCGACCGCTCCAACCTGGGGCTCTCTGCCTCGCGGGCTGGCCATGCTGCGGCGAAGGCTGCTCGCAGCAAGGCGGCAAAGCACGCCGACCACCCGGCTGCAGATCTATTCATTCCCCTGGCAGTGGACGTGCACGGGGCTCTCGGGTCCCAGTGGCTCGACCTACTGGCCAGGCTCGCGCGGCGTGCTATATCCCGCCGACGCGGCGAACCGGCTGACTTCAATGCAGCTGGCTCGTGGGCTCAGGTATACCGGATGCGATTGTCAGTGTCCCTCCAGCGGTCCATGGCCCACGCTCTGCATCTGCGTGCTGGCCGTGCTCTTGCTGGCTATTCCACCCCCTATCCTCAATAGGCGAGCTCTTTCTTCTTGCTGCGGCCTCTGGCTTTCGTCAGGGTGATAGCTTCCCGGCAGCTAGTCTGTCGGATCTGAGGCTCCTCACCCTTGCCCCCATTGGGAGTGCCACTTCTTCTTCCTCACTCGTAATTACTGAGTGATCCATCCTTCCCCTGTTTTTCCCATCGCATCATCAGGCCCCTTTGTAGCTGCTCAACGCTCTTAGGCCCCTTCGAACCTTTGTCAATTCTTTTTGGGCTGGCTTTTCGCAGCCCTTGCCCCCATTGGGAGTACCACTTCTTCTTTTCTTCCAACTAAGCAAGTGCCATACTCACTTAGTTACCTCTAGTAAGCAACCACAAGTCAGAACTACTACTCTGACTATCGCCGTTGCCCCCTGCGTACTTGCGTTGGTATGTGGAAATTTGCGTATTCTGGCCACGTCGGACCTTGTCCAGCCCAAAAATCCTCAATGGGCGATCCCTTTCTTGGGCCCATCCATCGCTCCTGCAACAAACGCCGTCCCTCGCCGACACTCACCCCCCCTTCTCACGAAAAGGTCGAGGTCGAGGTCGGATGACCAATACGTGGCGGAGGTCGCCGGGCGCCCAGCCGCCACACCAGCAGCACGTGCGGAGGTTCGGCGGAAACGTGCGACAGCGGAGCGCCAGCTCGGCGCTTCGCCTGCCGCAAGGCGGGAGCAGGTGCGCGCCGCGGTGGTGGACGAGAAGAGAAGCAAGGCAACTGCTCCCACTCCCATTGCTTGCGACTGGCTTACCGAGCGCAGGCGGCCCGGGCAGGGCGGGCGCGCCCGCTCTGGACGCCGCCGGCGGTGGCACGCGGACGCGCAAGCGCAAGGCCACTGCGAGTGTGCTGCACGAGCACTGCCGGATTGGCCTAATTATTACGGTCGTGGCTTTGCTTCGCCAGGATGAGTGTGACAGTCCAGTCCTTGCTCCACGGCGCCTTGACTTCCTCTACAACCTCGTCGAAGGTCCCAAGGTTGATCCGCTTGGCTTTGGTGGAATTGCCACAACGAGATGCTGACTTCTTGGGCGGGCATGAGGGCGTTGAGATTGTTGATGAAGGAGTGAGGGCGTTGAGATTGTTGATGAAGGAGGACCTAGGGCAATCCACGGACTTGTTGCCAAGGTAGGAGTCGCTAGTTGAGGCCGAAACACAGTACCTGCGGGCCATGGCGCCAAAGTCAGGGCTGATTGTGCACCTTGTAGAGGGAGCTTTGTGGAATCGTTGCAATGGCTGATGGCCCCTTGTGTACAAGCTTGGATGGGGGGGATGTGAACGACACACAATTGGTGCTGGAGCAAGCCAAAAGACACACCTGTCGGCTGTTGCAGATTCACAAGCGGAGACGGTGCCGAAGAGATTACGGGAGCTTGTGCAGGACCTTGCGCGATGATGGTCGCCGGCAGAGGCGGCGCAACGCCTTTCTCGGGCGAGGGTTGAGGAGATGACCCCGAGCTGACCAGGTCGTCGTCCCCGCCTGCACCCGAGCGCCAAGGCAGGCGCATCGCCATGGCTTCCCCGCCTCTTGCTGCGCGGGGGAGCTCGGCCCGGGGGAGGGTGGCCAGGCGGGGGATGCCAGGCGGGGGAGCGCACAGGCGGGGGGAGCGCAGAGAGGAAGTGTGCGCAGAGAGGGCAGGCGGGCGAGGAGCCCCTCCTCCCTTCCCTCCTCCCTCCTCATCGAACTTCGAATCGACACATTTTGGCGCGGGGGCGCGCGTGTGCGTGGATTTGGCTCCGCCGCCATCCTCCCAAAAGCGCGCGTTTCGTGCCGGGGTCTACCCCGGTACGAAACCCGCGCGCTCCCCCCGCAAACGGCGAGCCACGGTGTCAAACGGGGGCCCAGAGTGGCAAACGGTGGGCCGCGTCATCGCTTCACGTGCGCTGGCGTGGAGGGGTGGATGACCGGCGCGCGACCTCCCAGTGAAAAGAAGAAGTGAAACGGGCCTTTTCCACTCAGCGCGCTACACCTCAGCAAGACCTCGACCTCGACCCCGTCCCCGACTGCCGTGGGAACACTGCGTCAGGAGCATGGCCGCCGCGGCCCTCGCCGCCGCNGGCAGCGCCGGCCAGGCCCTGCTGTGCGGGCCGCCGCCGCCGCCGCCGCAGAGGTAGGCCCCGCGGCAGGTGACCGCGGTGGCGCCGGTGCGTCGAGGCAGGCGCCGACGGGCGGCGAGCGTCCCGCGGCAGCGCGAGGTGGAGATGTTGAGCCAGCTCCAGCAGCAATAGCAGCCGCCGAGGAGGCGAAGTTCGAGCGCCTGCTTGCGGCGGCAGGCCTGGGCAGCCGGCGACGGAGGCCTCGCCAGCGGGCGCGGCGGCAACGAGCAGCAGTGACGAAGTTGGCGGAGCCAGGTGCTGCGTGCTGCTGCAGCCGTTCCCGTCCATTGTGTGGCAGCTTGGCTCCGTCAATCATACAGTATGCTGCAAAGGGCTGCAGCCTGGCTGGCTCACAGCCATACGGTGGAGCAGAGCCTCCTGGAAAAGCTCCAGTGTTTGCCAGCTCGCGAGCTGAGTTGCCGAGCCAGCAGTCTACTGCTCCTTGCCCTGGCTTGGCAGACGTCCTGGCAATCTACCTGGTTGCCTGGACAAGCCTTGCCTCTTGATGGCCATCTTTTCTGGGTCAGCCTCCTCTGGTTGTACTTCATCAGGCTTCCCAATCAGTCGCTAGGATTAGGCTCGAGATCTATGCCACATGCTCAGACTCCAGGAGTTGGATACAAGAGTTGGTCATGTACATTACTTGGTCTGGGTCCGGGTGAAGCAATGCTGCGCTGGTACTATGCTGCTTCCGTAAGTGCACCAGACTCAGCAAGGCCGATGTGTACTATCCCTATACTTATCTATCCCTCTGTTCCCCTCTACTACAGATGCTGGACATCAAGAGCCAGCCAGCGCTGGGCCACTTCGTACAGCTGAGGAGGCTCAGACAGCTCACCAGCTGCTGCACGCAGACGAATCAGCTGTCCTCTCGAATGCGCAACTGGCTCACGAAGGCGTGAATGATTCAGCTCTACGCCTGTCCCTTGGCGTGGATCTGGGCGACTCCCGCACCGGCGTTGCTGCCAGTTTCAGGGGCTTTGCGCCCAGGCCGCTTGACGTGAAGCCTAGTCCCACCCCAGGTTGCTGCAGTAGTGCGCCTGCCAGCTCTTTCAGAGCAGGACTGTATGCTCAAACTGTCTTGATACGATTCGTTCGCTTTCCTGCAGCATGTGACCAGGCAACACAATCTGATGCTGCTGCAGGTCCTCACAACCAGCGGGCATCAGCTTGCTGTACAGCTGTTGAGGCTCGCTGCTGAGGAGGTTTGTCAATGACCGCTGATCACACCAATGTGCACACCTTGCTCTGTGGTGGGGGTTCCAAGTCATCACCTGGTGTTGTCCATGCAGAGGTTTCTGAGGTTCCTCACCTTCCCTACAGTGGTTGCTTTGGACAGGAAGCCGACGAGTTTGTGGTTGGGCTGCCCATGTCGGTGCAGAACAAGCAAACACCGCAGGCGGTGAAGTGCAGGGCCTTTGCCTCGCTTCTGGCCAGCCACGCGGCATCGAGGTGCAAGACAATCGCCACAATAATCAGAACTTTGCTCATTGTATGCTGCTTGTGTTCAAGAACGCTCTTTGAGCTGGCACTGTTTTACCCCAGCACTGCTGCAGTCAATGGACGCTCTACTCATACTTGTTAAGAGGGCCATGGATTGTATCGGCAGGGGTTGGAAAGTGTTTCTCTACAACGAGTATAATACCTCACAAGATGCCATGGCATACATGCTCAAGATGTAGGGATCTTGAGAAGCCAATCATCTGCAAGCGTCGCATTCATCGATCTATAGGGACCATTGCGAAAATTGCAATATGCATGCCGATCAAGCTGCTCTTGAGCTTCCTCTGTCATCCAGCCTCACGCTTAATAGCACTCATGTTGTGGTCTCTACAAGCACTGACTGACACTCACAAAGCACATGCAGGGGCAGCAACAGAAGGGCCAGAGCAAAACAGCTGGATTCACATGCGGCTGGCGTAAGTTGTATTAAGCTGTTCTAAATTAGCATAGCTGATGTGCCACCAAGACTCCTGCATGTCCTTCTGTCCAGCATAGAGGGGTCACGCGATGTGGAACAAGCGCATGGCTGCAGCTCGGCCTGCACAAGCATCCATTGATCATCATAATTTTGTGTCTTTCTTGAGTCCTTCATAGATGTTGCCTATCTATTGGGGTGCCCGAGCAGCCCTAGACAGCCATTGTTGTATGTGCTCGTATGCGATACCTGAGACCCCTGAAGATTGTGGCGACAGATGCTGTTGAAGGTCTACTATCAAGCAGGCGGCGAGGGAGCTGAGCTCGTCCTTCCGCCCAGGCCGCAGCACCAGAGTGCTTCGGTGTCCGACCACAAACTTCAGGAGAGCTGAGAAGGCATTTCAATATGTGCGTGGGCCACGTGAAGTTGGTGTAATACTTGTGACGTGAATGTGGACTGCTGGTGCCATGGTTGGCAAGTCCGAGATTGAGCATGGCTGTGGAGTTCAAAGTGGTAATAGTTGCTTCTGGCTTTGGAGCATCAGCTCAAAACACGTCCCCGGCAGTCTTTCCATGTGGCATAGTTGCAGCCTTCACCCCAGCTATCCTACTTCAGAGAGAGCCGATGGCTGAGGGACTGGCAGAACACTTCTTCGCACCTGGACAGCCTACTTTCACTTTCTTTACGGACCTCTGACTATACTGCCCTTGTGCTTGCCTGTTCCCGAGCAGGCCGTTCACCTCAGAAAGGCATGGCACACCAGCTTGTTCGGCTGATGACTCTTAACCAACTTCACCGGATCATTTGGCTTGCCATCTCCTTTCAACAATCCCAAGCTCGCAGTGCACTCACTCACTTGCGGGCAGGTCGCTCTTTGGCTGCTACTTCTGGGTTTCGTCGGTGTGGCTACTTTCCAGCTGCAAATTACTCCAACTCGCGGCTGCTGACTCGATGGTTTCTAAAAATCTCATCCGCTTTGTAGTCTCTTGCATAGCTGTGTGGTTGTAGCATCTTTCGGCCTTCTGGACCTTGTCCATTCCAGCACTCTTGGGGCTAGCCAAATGAGATACTGTGCTCCCGACTCTTTTGACAGCAGACCAAAGCACGATTCCGCCTTACATTGTTACGCGCACACGGCCACCTCAGCATCCTTGTCACCGGCACCAATGAGCCACCCACGGTGAAAGAGCATGGCCGTCACCTCTTGTAGTTCATTTTCGGCACCTCTTTCTTTGGCTTGGGATATTGTCCATTCTTTTTGGGCTTGGCTTTGCCAGCCACTCTTCTGTCTGGGCGAGCACTTCTCTCTGAAGGGCTTCTTCTTTCTCACCGGCGAAACGAGCCGCCCACTTTGCCCCACTTTTGTTTGGGTGGTTATAATTGGCACAAATGGATCCTTCCCCTTACACATCAGCTGTAGACAGGAATTGCAGCTTTGTTCCTGCCAAAATAGCCGACTTTTCTTCCTTGCTATATATACTTCAGTATACTAGACTAATTACCCTGGTTAGCGAATGCTAGTTCTAAGTCGAAGATGTTCTTGGCAGCATTTCTTCACTTTGATTCAGCCACCCCAAGCTACCCCAGCCCACCCCAGCCACCCCAAGGAACTGAATTCGTGAAAACATCACATCCCCAAGCTAAGAGCTTGTTGATCCCTCCAATTTAGGTGCTGTTGTGTACACCAAGAGATGCTGTACTAATATATGCATCACTCTTTTTCTCAACAATTGCAAGGCTGCAATTCTTGACAGCCAGACAAATCAATCTACGGGCAATCCACATCTCAGACTCATGCATAACACTCAGGGCCACTGCTGAGTCAGAGCATCATGAATATGCATGATAGCCAAGCTCCCAAAGCTGGACCAGCTACAGCTGGAGCGCATAGCCAAGACATCTGCTTGCTTCACTGAGTGAGCTCAATTGGTGGTTGCGCAGGACGCACCCAATTGCTGAGGCCTGTCGTGACCAGGCTGTCCGTGTGCACATGACCTGCCTTCTGTACCTTGCAGAGCCATAATGCTCGCACATCTGGATTTCTGCGGCTGACACACTGTGCCTCCTGCACAAGTAGTGCTTTCCAGCTGGTGGCACTCGTTCTTCAGCTCCTCCAACAGCTGAAACGCACATCAACCTTGCATCATTCCCTGCAACACATTTCAATTACAGCAGACAGATCTAGCAAACAATTGCAACTCATCTAGTAGTTGGAATAAGCAGTGCACCAGCAGTAAGCTGCCAATGTTGTAAAGGGGAGCAATGTTCCGGCATGGACCGGTAGCTATCTGGGCTCCCAGACTCATACAAGCTGTTGTGCCCGAGTCATTGTCAGTGTATCTGCAAAGGCACAGAGTAAATGATGACGGCTAGGCACACACAGGGTCCACATTGTCGACCTGAGAGCCCAATAGCAGCATTCATAATATTCAGAAGGCTCAAAGAGGCAGCATAGTGGCGGACCTTCATGCTGGAGTCGCCTGCCTCAGTTCAAGCGTCAGGTGGTCAGGGGCAGGTTCGATCATTGTCAGTACAACCCGTGCCGTGCCATAGGACGGAACAATGAAACTCCAGAGCCGCCGTCAGCTGCTGATTGCGCACCGTGAGCCAGTCCTCAGAGCTACCAGCCAGTACTCCCGGCTGCTCACTTCGCTGCCACGCCTCCACCTTTGGCCTCAACAATACATTCAAAGAGGCCAAGGCAGAAGCAGCCCTCGCAGCAGCATCCTGCATACCACGTCATAGCAAAGGATAAAATGCTGCTCCGCCATCGTCAAGCATCTCTGACTGACAATTGCCTTAAATCAGCCAAGTACATCTTTGACAAGTCCAGGGCTGCTTGCTGATGAAATCAAAGAGCAACCATGGCAGCATATGAGCATGCTGTACCATGCCGTTCAAGGCCTACCCTGCCATGCCTTCAATAATAATGGTGTGCAAGTTTTGGAAGTCAGCCTGATCACTTACCTCCCGAGCTTGGACTTCATCTCTTGCCTTCTTGGTACGAAACGGCCCTGCGCCCTCCTCCCCTGTCACAGAATGCAACACAACCTTCCCCTCTAGAGGGCGTGCTGTTGCAGCCTTGCGCTTCTTCTTCGCAAACACAGGGCGCATGCCCACCACCAGCCCTTTCGTCCTCTTCGCGTGCTGCGCCTCCACCGCCGCCACCTTCCGCCGCTTCTTTCCTTGCTCGTCCTTATCCATAGTGATGCTGCTCCGCCTTCGCTCGCTCCTCTTCTTTTTAGCCACTACCACAGCTACCTCGACCACGACATCCTTGGGCAAACACGCTGCCCCAGCTTTGGGGGACTCTATCAGATCCACGTTGCCAGTAGTGAGAGCTGACATTGCCACCCTCGCCTGCACCTTCTTCTTCGGGGTCTCCCTCTGCACCAGCTGTTTCTCCTCATCCAAAAGGTCATCTTGTGGGACATTGTGTACAGGTTTGGTGGGAACTGCTGGGCCGCCGCTAATCGCATGCCCGAGCACAGTGGCAATTGGTGGCTTGTGGTCCTCGTCCCCGGAGTCATATGTAGGGACGTCCTCCATGTGGTACCTGCACCCTCATGGCAGGAGAAGCAACAGTTACCTGGGGAGCACGCTTGTGAAGTTGCGGTCAAAGGTTGCAGTCACAGTCAAGCTTTCTTCTTGCATGCTCGGTCACTGACAATATGTACATGGCTGAATACTCAGTACCATCCTTGCCAGAGGCAGCAGCAGCAGCAGTACACTGACCTGTCCTCACCATCTTCCCAGTATGGCTTATTCCGCTGCGCCAGAATACAGGGAGAAGCTGGCATGTCGTCAGCTTGCATTGCTCCGATACTATGCGTGCCTTACTTTGCCCTGAATCTTCTAATTAGGCAAATATATCGTCCCAGCCTGAGCCTCACGTATGTAATGCATGATACAGAGCTGCAAGACATTGTGTGTACCTCCTGCCTCAGACTGCTAAGTCAAGTACAAGAGGGATCTAGGGGCCCTTCTCTTGGCAGGTAGCGTGCCTGAAAGCCCCGGGACTTGGCGCCAAGAAACCCCGAGCATGAGGCTGCTCCACATCGGCACTGCACCTTCTCTCCACCAAACCACTCAAAGTTGTAGTCGTAAGAGAGCTCCATGCCTGCAGGTATGTTGTACTTGGCAAAGATGCCCACCCGCACCTCCCCCAGCACGTTCCACTTGCGCGTTTCGCAGTTGGGAGCACTGCAGCATCGCGGCTCTTGCAATCAGCACACCCAACGGTGCAGCTGGCCTCCCCTGCCTATCTCAGTGATGTGCAGTGGCAACCCTGCATTCACAAGTCTCCTGGGCCTCCTTGTGATCTTAAAGTGTGGCAGTGGATGCACGATACGAGACCTGTCGTGCTCGCACCCTCCCAGCCTAGCGAAATTATCGGCCATTATGATACTCACTATATTAGTCCTTAGTCTATATAGTCTGCTACACTTACCATGAATGATTGCCAAAGCGAGCAAGGCCCCCCTTCTTGGTCGCATCGACAAACTCGGTGCCGCTCAGCTGCAAGATATAGTGATTCTTTTCCCCTGGAATAGAATAGGGCCGATCATAAGACTTGCTATGATGCAAAGATTTGCTTGTATCGCGAGTCTCACCATACGACAATAGCAGAGGCCTGACTACTGCGACGTTCAACACAAGGAAAAATTACAGAGAAGAGCACCTGCTGTTGGATCATATTTGACAAGCAAGTAATATTCCAAGATAGGGGGTGCACCTTCAGCAGCATATGCATCTGATCGCCTGATTGCCTCCTTATCTGTGATGACCTCTCCGCAATATTCCAGCATAAATTGCCCGGCCTGCAATACTGCGACTTATGCATGAAGACACTCTTTTTTGAGCCGCAATCCAGGAAAGCTGATTGATATGATGCATCCAAGACCGTGGCAGGACACTGCCTTCTACTTCAGCGCACACCTTGATGTCCTGGGCAGCAACCAAGCCGAAACCACGCCCGTCATCAGTCGCAACGACCTTGACCCTGGCATACTCGCACCGTTGGAACCGCTGCAGCAACGAGCCCAGCAGAGAGTGGAGTCAGGCTGGCCTCCTTCGATCGGATAACCGGTCAACATGAGGCTGATCGAGCAGCCGTGCTTGCGTCATTGAGCAAGTGCATGAGCAACATGCTCGCCTGGTTCCTGCAACGCTCGCCACAGGGACAGAGGCCCGGCGTGCACTCCGTAGATAGCAGCGCATTGATGCAGCGGTCCTCGGAGCAGGCGCTGCCTGCGTCGCCCTCAACATACGAGCACTCGCACACTGGGGCCTCGTCCGGGCTGACCACCTTGTGGCTGTGCACCAAGGCACCCAATGCGCCACACAGTTACAGGATCAGCTTGCGGGCACACAAATGGGGCCCGGAACAATGATCCATGCTGCACACTACAAGGTAGATTGATAGTTTCATACGTGCGGTGGACAATGATATTCCTCTTGAGGTGCTTGTACAGCGGGCGCTGCCGCGCCTGTGACCCGGACTGCCCCTAAAGAACAGCCACAGGCGGAGGAGAGTTGAGCAGCTCTCAAGTGAGTAAGTGGGAGCGAGACGGACCTACCGGCTGTGCAAGAGCATGTACTCCGGATCTAAGGTTCAGGCACTTGTCGTACTGTGTGGCGCTCAAGAGGACCTAACGTTGCTGCACAAGTGCAGCCATGCTCTCCGACTGCGAAGCAAGCATTGAGCGGCTCCAGCTGAAGCGGCCGCTTACCGGCAAATGTGCTGCAGGGAGACCATGCGGGTGCCTCAAGCGGGCCGGCAGGACAAAGGTCTTTGGGGTGGTCATAGCTGCAGACAACACCGCAGGCACTTATCAGCAGAATTGCCCAGCGAGCAGCAAGACCAGGAGGGCAAAGAGGCTCCATGAGATGCACAATCAACTCAGTCCCTTTGGCACGACTCAGGTTGCGCAGGCTTGGGGAGGGCGTGCTGGTGTAGAGTCTGGTGTAGGGGTCTTGGGGTGTAGAGCTGACCTTGGAGTCCGTCATCACACAGCGGGAGGGGAAAGATGGGGCCAAACGGTGCTCCCCTGGCGCCCTGCACAGCCAACGGCGGTAGCAGACTGCCAGGCTCTGGCAGAGGCATCACCCTCGCTTGTCCCAGATCGTCCAGTTCTGAGAACGCCAGCGGAAGTGCCGCCCCTGCGGTTGCTGTCAGGCCTCCTGCTGCCTCCGCTGCTGACCTGGTGCTAGGGCTCATCTCTGACTCCACACTCTTGGGCTCTGGCGGTGCCGTCAGAGCTGCAGCTTGACAGTCCTCCTGTGCAAGGCTACCGCCTGGCTCCGGCATCGTGGCACTCAGGCGGACCCTATCAGTGGGGGCAGTCAAGACTGCATCCACGCAGGCGATTGTGGAGCTTGCTCCTGCTTCTGTGCGAACGCCCGCCGCCCTTTCCGAGGCCAGGGACAGAGTGGCGCAGGCTGCCTGCGCTTCTTCACATGCGACAGCTTCCAGAGGGCTCCTGAGGGCACCTGAAGGTTGCTCGGCGCCTGCACCGGGCCTTGCCGGGGAGTCCATTGCTGCAAGAAAGAAGTCCATGTCTGCGCAGGGTCCGTCCCCATCCAGAAGCTCTGGCAGCTCGCATCTGCCACTGGCTAGTGTGGCTTCATCCGCCAGGTCAGCTGCTGGCATCATCTCGCCCAGTGCCGTGGCTTCTGGCGGCGCAGCCATGGCCTCGGTACGCTCCGTGATCAGAGAGCCCGTGCCGCCGCCGCGCAGCAGCTTGCAGTGAGCTCCAATGAGCCCTGACATGGGCGCCTGGCCTTGTTGGCCGCTCCTTCCTGTCTGGTCCCAGTCCGGAGCACTGAAGAGCCCATTGCCAATGCCGCCGTTCTCGGCGCTCCACGCAAACGACTGCTTGTTCGGAGGCGCCGTCCCAGAGACGGCACTGTCACGGGCCTCCCGCACCTCGCCTGCGTCGCTGCCCGACGAGCCGCGCTCGGAGTTTTCTTTCGGCTCGGCACGGCCATATCCTCTGCCGACGGGCTCCTCCTCGACGGCAGCCACTCCGCCCTGCAATCCATCAGGGCCGGCGGCGGCGGCGGCGAGGTCGCGCCGGCGCTGGGTGCGCCTGCGCCGCCAGGCGCCGGGGCTCTGCGGCGGCGCCGCGGAGAGGAGCTGAAGCGCGGCGGCGGTGGAGCACTTGGCCTTGAGCTCCGCCTCGCCGCCCTCGTCGCGCCTCCCCCCCCGCGCC
>WELB01000112.1:85360-114648 GCA_009602725.1 Spirogloea muscicola
GGCAGCGGCGCGCACCATCACCTCAACAAGGCGTCGTTCCTGACGCTGGACCTGCGGCCGCTGGACCCCGACACGCTGTCGCTCGGCCTCAGCACGTGGTCGCAGAGCCTGAGCAACAGCGGCGGGGGGCCGTCGTCGCCCAGCAAGAGCGCCGCCAAGGACATGTCCGCGCCCTCCTCGCTGCTCACCTACCAGCAGCACGACATGACCGTCGCCGCCGTCGCCGCCGCCGGCGGCCTTCCCTGGGAGTACCTCCGGGAGCGGCTGCAGCAGCCGCCACTGCCGCCGCCGCCTCCGCCGCCGCCATCGTCGCTGCCGATGTTTGGGACGGCGGCACTCGGCAGCAGCCCCTCGAGCAGCCCCCAGGCAGAGGGGGCGCAGCAGCTTCAGCTCTTGCCCGGCCACCCGGGCATCGCCGGCCAGGGCAGACTGCCGTCGTTTCTCGGCCAGTTGACGCTTCCCAAGCTCGAGGAAGGGAATGCCGTCGGCGACCAACCTCACACTCCGGCGCCCTCCAATGCTGCTGGGCGTGTAGCGGCCATTGGGTCCGTCACCAGCCCCGCAGGCACATCAACCACGTCAGCCAGGTGGGAGTGCTGGCAAGCGTGTGCGCTTGCAGCGCAGCACTGCTCGTGCCCACAAGCTCGTGCCACAGGTGCTCAGACTCCCAGCTAGCGTGCGGCTAGCAGGGACGAGCCGGAGGCCAGCGGCGAGGAGGATGGCGACGGCGAGGACGAGGGCGGCAGCGCGGCGACATTCCGCAAGAAGCTGCGGCTCACCAAGGACCAGTTTGCGGTGCTGGAAGATATCTTCCAGAAGCACCAGCGATTGACGCCCAAGCACAAGGGCGCGCTCGCCGCCCAGCTCGGTGTTCGCATCAGGCAGGTCGAGGTCTGGTTCCAGGTATGGACGACCCTTCTTGCCGTTAAATGTGCGAAGACCACCGGTCGGCAGCACTGCTCAGACAAATTGCATTTTTCAATCCAAATTGCTGACAGAGCAACGTTCTCTGACTGGCTGCTCGAGTTGCAGAACCGACGTGCACGCACGAAGGTGAAGCAGACTGAGGCTGACCGCGAGGCGCTGCGGCAGCACTGCGAGGCGCTAATGGCTGAGAATCGGCGACTGCAGAACCTACTCGAGGTGGGCTCGGATTGCAGGGTGCGCTTTGTGCAGCATGTTTTATTGGGTGCAGGATGTCGTATTTGGTGAGCAATTCCGTGTCAGCAGGTTGACAGCTGAAGCTGATGATTGCTCCCTCTCTGCTGGGGTGCGGCCTCCTCTCAGGATGCGCGTCAGCAGGCCTTGCCACAGCTTCTGCCACAGCAGCCGCCAGCTACGGTGCAGCATCAAGTGATGATCACACTGTGCCCGTCCTGCCAGCATCTCGGGCAGGCTAGTGAGCTGGGACCCCTTCCTGGTGCAACTGCCGCCACAGCTCCGCGACTCATGCCCACCACCCATGGGCCACCGTCCACACCCTTGCGCCTCTTGCCGCCTTCACCCCCACCTAGCGATGACTAGCAGCCCAGCGTGAGCGCTCTAAAGTCCATTGCTCGCTGTGGTCGACTGTCGGCAGCACTTAAGACCTATACCTACTCTCGGCACTCACGGAGCACCTAGTGTCTGCAGCAAGCTGTGCTGACTGCTCTGACCTGCCGGACAAGGCAGGTCCCGTCCCCAAGAGGAGCAGATGATGCAGGAGCTTGGCGCTGCACACGATGCTGCCAGGGATTGCGATGCATGTGCCACCTCCAGAAGGATGGGTCTGGTGCTCTCGTCAGCGCCTGCCTCTTCCTTGTGGGTGGTGGCCAGGGCACCGTGCATCGAGTCACATTAAGTAGGATATAAGATTAGCTGCACTCGCCAGCCAATGGCTGCAGGCGAGGGCCTCAGCGGCACTTAATGCCATATGGGGCTGCTTAGTGGGTCTGTGTAGTCCAGGGGAACACATTGATACTGTTGACGCGCTATCACACGCGTGGCTTACTTAAGCAGGTATGGTATGACAGATGCAGCGAGGAAAGTAGAGGACTGCACTGTACTCGTTGTGCGACCATGCTGCCGCTGAGCTCTGTTGGCTCGAACAGCTGCTCATGCGCCTTAGCACAACCTGTCAATATTGCAAACAATTGCCTTTCATCTGCTCATTCCACGACCTTCGCAATTGTCCGGTAAACCAGGCCTTGTGGTTGAAGATGATAAAAGTCTTCGGCCATGATGGGCAAGCATAGAGAGTATCAACAGAGCGCAGAGACATGAAACATTCATCCCATAGAATCTCAAGCTTTGACCAAGTCCAATTATGCTGTATTCTCAAGTGTGGCACAGACTGACACTTGGAACCAAGGCGCGTCTTCTTAGCCATCAACCAGTCTCAATTACCCTCCATTCCTGACATGCAGATTGATCGAATTTATCATCAGATTGTCAATGCACCACCTGGTGGACAGCCAAAGATGCGTCAATGGACCATTAGGTGGACAGCCATACATGTAAGTTTTGATACTGCAAAGGTAGCCAGCACCTTTGCAGTGTAGAAATTGGGCATTCGATACTGTACACAGTAAGTATCTGCGCATAATCGGAGCCCTGGCAAATCCGCAATGACTGTGACTGTAGGGTGACATCTTCTGTGTGCCAGGTGATGATGCCCTGGGTGTTCACAGCCTGAGTATGTGAGGGTGCAGGTGCAGCACAACTAGAGCAATAGCATGGCAAAGTCCTTCAGACTGAATCAGACACATTGCATGTGCTCTGGAGCACAACGCGCTGCCATAGTGAATGTTCTGGTCCCGCCAGAGGACTTGAGGTGTGACACGATGGCACCAGCAGCCTCATACCCAGAGCTCAAACTGCTGCCAACTGCCAGACCTCCCCTGTGGTTACCTGAGGTGTGACACAGGTCACACAGATGCGCCTCATTACTGCACATGTAAGTGTTTTGGAACACCAGCAAACACCACTTGAAGACCAGACAGCCACTCAACATTTACAACCAGTGCATAATTTGTTACCTGCGTAATAAAAGCCTGGAAGATCGTCCTCCAGTTTGTTGATGAAGGTCAACACCTTATCATAACCTCTCGAGTATTGTGGGAAAGCTTGCTTCCAGTAAACGTGCCTGGAATGTGGGAAGAGACAGCATTGCCGGCGGTCTTGTGTAAGGACGTCTTCTGCCATAGTGGCAGTCGCACTGTTGACTTCTATGTATTGCAAATCTCACAGCTTAGTGTGAATGACTAATGGAGACTAGATTGTCAGCCTTGTTGTTGATCAATCACACGGAGTATAAGTTGTCATACCTTGTGAATATTGGCAGCCCATCTACGCCCAGTAGCTGCTTCAGGTCATGGAGGGCAACTTGCTGCAGCTCATCCCTGATGTCAAAAGGACAGAACTGGCTAAGGTGGCCGGTTGCCTAAGAACTACAGCCTGGTACAGATGAGAGGTTTTGACAAGGAGCAGCTGTTGGTGAAGCAAGAACCACTTGGTGCCAGCTCACATACATGGAGCTTGAAGCAAGCTCGCGGGCACGACTACCACCAATGAAAGTGGTGAATAGCACGTCATCTGCTGGGGCCCTGTCTGGGAACATGAAGGATGAGAATATTGTGCCTGCATGTGAAGATAAGCATAATAATTGTCATTCTTTCCAGATATGGGAGAAGTCAAATCTGCGACTCTGCACTTCACTCGTACACAGCACGTTGATCTGAATGACGGAGAAAGTCTACAAGTGTGTACCAAGACTACAAAGACCAAGGCTCTGCTCCTTAGCTGGCACCAGAACACCAAAGCCTGGTAGTGGACGCTTCACATCCTCTGCTCTGAAAGCATTGATCATGACTGACATGGGCTGGTACGTGACCTGCACACCTCAGCATGGGCCCTTACATGAGCAGTCAGTGCTGCGCACCAATCACTTAACAAGCACAAGAGCTGCAAGAGAGCCACTCCACTGAACGGCGTCAGTCTGCTCCAATGATGAGATTCAAAAGGAACGATGAGTATTCAGGAGCAGAGGGATGCCCGTGAAAACACATCTGAGAGGCAGCTGCTTAAGGCCTGTGAGGATTGTGAACTGAGCTGGACCATGCTGCTTGGACAAGATTAACAGCAAGGCTGACCTCTGGCATCCTGGACAGGGGGTAAGGTTGACCATCTTTTGAAATGCTAACATCCCGCAGGCTGTGCAGCGGTGCCTGCAGAAGTAAAGATGGACAAACAAGCCAACTTATTCAAGATTGTCTCTGATTCCCACCACCTTGCCCAGATTGACTAATATACCACTACTTAGGAAGAATGTCATTACCACCAAGTCCCCTGCAGGGCGACATGTACATTCATAGAGAACTTACTGTCATCAGGACAGCATCAAAGCGCTGGCTCTGCCTTTCTGAACTGTTGGGTGACGAGAAAGAGACAGCCCAACTGCTGCGAGTAGGATTCCCTTGCTGTGAACATGTGAGATCATGCACAGGGCAGCTCATTCTCAGGGCCTCTTGTCCAATCCTTTCTGCAAGTGCCGTTGTCAAGGTCTGCACACCGTATCCAGGCGGTAGGACAAGGTATATGAGAAGGACATAGTTATCCTTTGCATCATGGCCTGCAGTAAGTCAACGGCCAAATGTGCCTCATCAACCTTAGGACAATGGTATCAGGGGATTATTCAGTGAAGCAGCCACATTTACCTGCATGCCACCAAAGAAGGAGAAAGAGCCACGCACTCGCTTGCGTCTGACAGGCTCAACTGCGATGCTGCCATCTCCCTCAACTTCAAGATTTTTCTTCTTGCTACTTTTCTGAGAGAATATGGACTTGATGGCGCCAACGACCAGGGACCCATGCCTAGCAGGCAGGACCAGTCCTTGTTACAAACAGCCCGTTTCAGGATGCTACATGCACATACTAATGTGACAAAGTGTAGGCCAGAGCAAGACAAGCATAGTGGCCTCAGACACAGGGCACTTGATGCATCAATTTCTTAGTTGTTGTTCGGATTCATAGGAGAGAGCACCTCTGCTCAAGCTCCCAAAGACTTGGAAAAGCATGGCGCACCTGCCCAAGACCAACACAAGAAATCCATACTCATGTGCTGCCATACACACATGAGAGTCTACACATAGACTTGTCAGATACAACATGGCTGTCACTCTCACAGGCACATGCGTACTTCACTTTCATCTGTCTTCGTACTGACCGAAAGTGAGTCTGGGTCTGATCCTGAGGTGCCAGCTACAAAAGGATCCACTAGATAGTCAACAGGCTGCATTGCTCCAAAGGTAAATAGTTAGTCTGGACATACATTAGCTCAATTCTATCATAGCCCCTTGCTTGTCAATGGCAGCTACTCTCCACGTTGGCATCAACTCCGAGGCATGTGACATGTTTAGCTGAAGAATGAATCGTAAGAGGCCTTATGCACTGATGAACTTAAAATGACAATGGCCTCTGTCAGACGCAGGGCTTACCTCCCTACCAATATGACGCTCCAAGAAGCTCCCAACACTGTGTAATGGAATACTAGTGTTATGTATAGCAAAGCAAGATAAGCAACAAATGCATGGCTTAACAAAAGATCACTGGGCAAGATTGTTACTTTGATGGTGAGGGCCATTATTCACAGTTTTGCAGCACTCTCCACTCGTTTATACTGACCTCTCATCTTGTACAGGGGAGTCTTCGTTCTTCAGCAAGCGTCTCCACACAAGGGGCTCTGCCAGCATCCGAAGCTGCAACCTCACGTGTCAGAGTAAGCTTGACCTTAGCCAACGCAGAATAACAGATCTTTCAGGCCATATCTCTGCTATGTCAGTGCCTGAGCAATACTGATTAGATCCCAATCATTACAATGAATATGTCTTCTGGCAATGCTCATAGCTCCTATGATATAGAAAGTCTCTTCTGCATAAATGTTGCACATGTCTAGACGAGGAGAAGCTGACCTTGGCTCGTGCAGATAGAAGCTTTGTAGCCAAGAAGGAAATTGGGTCTGAAGGTAGCTGACAAGAAGCAAGATCGCTACTATCAGGTTGGTGTTGCACAGATGTAGCATTAGCTGCAAAAGAGGTGCAGTCCCTAGTCCTTATTGGTGAATCAACAGCTGCAGGCAAGTAGCAAGAGACTTGAGTAGCCTACTTGCTCAGGAGAACCATGCTTAGCTATGTATCGTTTATTCTGTTGCAATGGCTGCACCCACATTGCAAGAAGACGACGTCAAGTCAACAGGATGCTCATCCCCCTCAAAGTGAAAACCTGCGATATGTTGCTGGTGGATGTTGGCTTCTAGAATATTTGCTCTGCTCGTCGCTGTCACGTTGTGAATCTTTAAATTTCGAAGGAAAAAACGGCACTTCTATCTGATAAACAATCTACCATCACTATTAGTGTCAAGTACTTAGAAGGCGTACAAAGAGGCGCTTCTCGTTCAACTGCAGCTCGTCAATCACTTGCCCAACGATGTCATCGTTCTCTGTCTGCAGTCCTATCAACAGAAGGGCTCGTCATCAAGGCCAGATTGAATGGATTGGCTACCGGCATACTGCAACAACAATGACAGGAATGCTAGACCTCTTGGTCAGACAACAACAGGCAGAGATGTTACAGTCGCCTGCATTGATTTGACCTGACTGGAGCACCTTTCAAGATTCAGGGAAGATGGCCGGTTGGAAGATGGCCGGCTGTACAGCCAGCGAGCAGCCACATTCTTACAGGTTGGCTTGCAGCTTGGCTTTTACAGTGCAATCGTCCTGGTGTGAAGCACGAATGCTTGATGCAGTAGCACAGACAGTGAGCACAATGCAAGCTTGCAAGGAGGGGCAGACAGTACCATGGTATTTGCGCCGAGTTCCCAAGTGTATCCATTGGCCTTATAGGTCCGCAGCTTGCCCCCTTCCTTGCTGGCAGCATCAAAGACAGTGACCCTTGCCCCTTCCTTCTTCAGGCGGTATGCAGCAGCCAGGCCACTGAAAGCAGCCAAGCAGTCACCAGTATGATGGCTTGTAGATGACTTATCATCAGAGCATCTTGTCATGCCAGGACAACGTCCGCATGCAGACAATGGGGACTCTGCAGATGGCTTTGTCACGACCTTGGGTGGAGGTACTGATGCTTACCTCACACCTGCGCCTATGACTGCAACAGAGCCCAGGGTAGCAACTGCAGACAAGCAGAAATGATGGAGAAGGCCCCACTCAGAAGCTAGCACTCAAAAGAGCAACCGCTAAATGTGTAACCTTTGTGACAGCCGAGACTCAGTCAATCCTGGACGGAAACCTCAGCAGTCTCGCCTACAAGCTCACGATGCAGAGGACGAGCCTTTCGTGAGCACAGCTGACCACAAGTCACTGGAGGTCAGCTGAGCAATGGCACCAGCGAGGGCAGATGGTCGACAGGGCAGGCAGGAGCGCAGCATGGAGGGACGTCGAGCGGTGGAGGGGAGACGGCTCGGCCAGCAGCCTGTCAGCTGGCCGGGACAAGCTCGATGACCAGCGAGCACGGCACCTGCATACGGCGACGTAGCCGCGTCTTGGTCCATGGCGGAAGGGAGGGTCGCGGCGCCAGCAGGCCGCTGCCGCGCGGCGGCAACGNGTCGCCGCCGGGCCCGGCTTCCCGCGCGCGCCGGGCGGCCGTGGGGCGCTCGCCTCCGTGCGCCGGGGCTGCGCCTGGGTGGCCTCGCAGGCCTCCCATGTACGCATCGACGACGGCGGTGAGCGGCCAGCGTCCGAGCCACTCGACGTCGACGTCGACCACGGCTGCTTCTCGTTGGCAGCCGCAATGGCGCTCGCGTGCGCTGGCCTCTCTTGGCCATGGCGGCTGTGCCAAAGGGCCGCCGAGGCCGACTTGCTGCAAGCGTGGCTGACGTGTGGCTGCTCCCTGCAGCCATCGAGAAGGTGGCGCTGAGCATCAAGGGCAACGTCCCCATGGTGGAGTGGGACTTTGAGGGCATCCACTTCCGCGACGGAGGGCCCCTCACCGTCCAGTACATTCTGGTCCTGGACGCCCTCAACTTCTGCTTCTGGCCAGGTGCAAGCGAGTGCTCCTGCTGCGTGCACGCACCACGCCCTGCAAGAACATCATGCTTGCACCAAGGAGAAGGCGATGTCAAGAAGTCGGACGTGAAAACCTGTCCAAGTTGGCCTTGCTTCAACCACCTCTGAGTGAAGAGCCTCTTGCTTGAGCGACAGACGAGGAGCTTCAGTATGAGCACCTGGCCCGTGGTCTGACACGCGCCTTGGAAAGAGACGCCCACGCTCTTGACGCGCACCGCTTGGTGGAGTACGACGGTCTGCTCCGAGCTGAACACTTTGCACCCACCTTGTGACATGCTTCAGTCCAAGCACTGCAAGATCGATGTGGATGCTTAAGTCTGCTCTCTCAACCCATCTTACACCAGTTCAGGCGAGCACAAGGTGGATCAGCTGCAGAGCCTCTCTCACACTCTGATCACATCTTGTGCTGGATCTTCGAACATAACTGCTCTGGGGCCATTGACTATGTGACCTTGACTGAGATGTGATCAATCTGTTCATGAACGATATTCCATTGCCCAGCGTTTCAGCTTAGCAGGTTGCTTACTGTTGGTATTGGACACATGGCTTGTATTGGCAGGTCCATCCCTGCGCAGACTGTTGCAATGGTCAAAGCCGCTACCTTTGGAGGATGAACGAGCCCGTCTCCTGCAAGAGGTTTGATGATATACACCCGCATACTACCGTCTGGCCACCAAGGGATGTTGTGGCTTCTAAAGTTGAGGATTACGATTGACAGGTTGCTAGTTGGGGGCCAGGTGGGGCTTGAGCTTCAGAGAGCGTACAATGGGGAGGCGGTGAACCTCCTTTTGGCTGCCAATGGCAGTGCTCCAGCCCTTGTGGACCTAGTTACCCGCTCTTTCGCAGGTCAGCCTCCTCAACAACTGGTCAGGTTCGTAGAGGACCCTGCTCATTCAGTGCTCACAGGACCTGTTACCTCTTACCACTTTGTCTGCAGGCTTCCAGGATCACTCAGTGTACAAGGGCCAACAGATTGCCCTGTATAAGCGTGCCCAGATTTTTGTGGGTGACATTTGGGGGGCATTCAGAGGAGAGGGACTTGGTAGTTTCAGTAACATGGAGGATTTGACCATGTTTGCGGACTACCTCGTTCCCGCCATCCTTAGGGAGTGGGGAGTCCTCATCTACGGTGACAGGCTAGCTGCTCAAATTGATAACAAGTTGCTGGTGCCAGCAGGTCAGACCCGCTGTATACGCCACTACCTTTATTGTATAAGCATATTTGTGGTTGTGCCACATGCACTAGAGTACTCGCATGTGAGAGATGTCAAGGCCTGCTTTTCATCATTCCCTTGTTATTTAACCTGCTTGCTTCAGGCTCAGAAGAAGAGGTTGAGTTACGAGCATGCACTGTGGATGCTGTTGAGAGCCTAAGGAAGCTCCTCACACTTCACAATAACCAAGTGGTAGATATCCAGGCCACTTGATGTCCACCGGCACTTTCAATCTTCACTCACAATCGAAAGCAGGGTTATGGTGATTTGAGTTTGAAAAGCAACTGTAGCCGTGCTCTTGTTCAGCCGTGCTCTTGGAATATGGAGTTTCATCAGACGCTTCTGAACGTTGCTTTTCTCCTGTTGCTTTTCTCCTGCTGCTGTTCTGACCACGTCCTCATCTGCCGACAGGTACTAAGCGTGCAAGTCGACTGGTGGCTTTGGTTCTGTGGCTTACAAAGCAGGACTGCCATGGAAGACCACCACAGGACGCTCACAATTTACTACTGAAACTGTTCAGAAAGATGGCTTAGCGATGCTGGCATGGAGTTGTGTTTAGGTATTCGCAGACATTTTGCTTACCCCCACAATCACAAGTGACTCGGCCGATTGGCTGCCCTACAGCAGTGGCAGGTTAGATTAAACCCTGCCATTACAAAAGCACTATTCATTGACAGAGTCACTGGATGCATGCAGCTGAAGTTGCCCTTAGCAGACAGTGGACGGCACAGCAAAGGTTGCTTGCTGCAGCACGACACACGCTCAACTATTCAAGGTGAGGAGGTATGGATGTCAGGTTGGTGGCCACAACCTCCATGAAGGAAGCAGGGGCCTTACGTAACATTCTTGAAGCGATTGCAACGTTCTTTGTTCAAGAGTGCTGACAAGAAGAAGACAAGCTCCTCATGGGGGCAGAGGATGTTACTGGCAAGCTTGTAACCACTGCGTATGCTGGGAGGAAAGGCGCCAGCAAGGGGGAATGGGAAGTTACTTACATGCATCGATCAGCTCCTCATAGCCCCAGGCAACAACTGGAGGTTACATAGTCTACTTGGATCTACGATGTAGAACATGGCACGGAAGCCTGATGCAGTGAAAAGGCAACTAACAAGGAAAAAGTGGCTCTATCAGGGGCTGCTGGGGCCGCAACTTGCAGGAGCATTGTCACAAGAGAGAGAAAAGGAGCTCCTCCAAGGGCAGTAGCTGCAGAAGAGTGCCTGCAGAGAGAAGCAGAAATGATAGGGCATGATTGCGCCAGACTATGACAAGTGATTTGTCAGGTCTCTGGTGGAGGGCCCTCGACAGCCAAAAGCCTCTCTGGCTGTAGAGACCTTCCTCCAGTCTAGGAGCGGGCCTCGTAGCCCGGCTCCATAGGGGCTGCTGGGAGCGTGGCTGCGACGCGGGAATGCACAGGCCCAAGAAAGGGAGAAGACTAGACAAGGTCCAGTAGGAAGGCGGACTGCAAAAGGGCTTATTGATGGGTGGTAGAGAGAAGCTCTCTCAAGGTGCACGGTGCACATGAAATGAGAGGCCAAGCCGAGCCAGGATCGTTTAGGCAAGGACTGCTGCAAAATTGGGACTAGAGAATGCCTGGAGTAGAGGGGCTAAGCTAACAGGGCAGAAGCAGCTGGAAAAGGACTCCGAGTGAGATGTTCCATAGAAAAGGACTTCTTCCAGAGGGGGCGAGGGCTTTGAAGCGCTAGCCCAGTCGCTGCTCCCAGTACAAAGCAGCTCCATCGAGAAGGGATCGAGGGCTGTGATAGCCCATAAAAGAGTGAACAAGGTGTAAGAGCTGGAGGAGAGAAGCAGCTCTTGCAAAGAGGGCGAGAGCCGTGCAAAGCCAGCCCACAAAAGTATGTATAAGGTCCAAACCCTTTCTACTGTATGCGCCTTTCCATCTCCCTCCAGCCGTCCATGGCTCACGCCTTGCACCTGCGTGCTGGCCGTGCTCTCTCTGCAGACTCAGGCTTTCGTCAGGGGGATTGCTTTCCAGCTGCTAGTCTTTCGTATTTGTAAGTCCTCACTCGTAGTAATCAAGTGCTCCCTCCTACCCAAGTTCTGCGACAGCACTTTCGGCCCCTTCGAACCTTGTCAATTTTTATTATCTGGCTGGCTTTTCACACAGCCTTGCCCCCTTTGGAGGAGACATTTTCTCCAATGTAATACAAGTGGCTACTACGTGCTGGCAACCACTCAGCTAGCCCTGGCCAGCAGGCAATGGCTGTTAGAGGCCAAAGGAATGCACAAGGACTGGAGGCGCGAGGTTTACAAGATTACTCTCCATGGCTTCTGGGCGCTCAAAATCCTCTAGTCAGCAAGCCCAAATCAGAATAACTAGATTCCGTCGCCCTGGCGGAAGCCGATGAAGACGCTCCCAGTAGAGGAGGGCGATGGCTGTGAGTGGCCAGCCCAGAAAAGAAGAAAGGGCTCGCCCATTCCTCAATGGGCGAGCTCTTTCTTCGCCCATTGAGGGCATGGGCTGGAAAAGCCAGCCCAAAAAATAATGAACAAAGTACAAGAAGGGGGCCACGGGAAGCGCTAAGAAAAACAAGCACAATAAAGAAACAAAGCAGCTACGAAGCACTTAGTGACCCCTGCGAAGCAACCTCAGGTCAGAGAAGCTGGGCTCCTGGAAGCGGGTCCCCTGGCCAGAGCCAGAGGCAGCAGCGAGGGTTCTGCCGGCACGCAGGTGCAGTGCACGGGCCATAGACAGCTGCAGCGAGACGGCCAGGCGCATTCGGTACACCTGCGCGAGCGACCCGGCTGCAGGAAAGTCCACCGGCTCCCCAAAGAAGCGGCGGGCGATGGCGTGGCGGGCGAGCTGGTTGAGCAGCGCGAGTCACCGAGCACCCAACGCCCCCATGGGTGTCGATAAGCCAGCGGGAAGAACTCGTCTTCCGGGGGATGGTCAGCATATTTGAGTTTTTTTGCCCGAGCGGCGCAGGCGACCGCATACTCAGCCTTGGTGTCACACTGGGCTGGGTGGGAGCGGTCGAATGCGTAAGTAGTCACCACGTCCAGGAGAAGACGTGGCACACCGGCTTGTGGGGTGGCCACAAGGTCTACACGACGTGTGAAAATGAATGAACAGAGTTCGAAGTGGCCAAAACAGCGATAAAAAGCACACAACGACCCAAGTGTGGCCACTAGGCACTTCACAAAAACTGGAGAGGGTTCCTGGAAAAGGCGACCGCCCGCCACCGCCGCCAGCCAGCCGCAAGCTGATGAACAAGCCGAATACCGGTGGGTGATGGAGCCGCGGAGATCCTCACCTTATCCGCCAGGTTAAGGCACTGACCAGCGGTGCCTGCCCCAGGGCGAGCCAACCGCCGCGGCCCGCCGGGGATCCCGCGCGCGCCGCGTGGCGCACGCCCGCTGGCGCCGAGAAGCCGGCGCGCCGCGTCAGCTCCCAGGCGCGCGGAGCCAATCGCAGCGCGGACTGACGCGGACGGCTGGCCAATGCGCACCGCCCGTGCCACGCTTGGGGAGGGCTTCGACCAATCGGAGCGCACGGCGCCGCGAGCGGCCGCGTCAGCGGCGCCGCCGACGTGGCGCCTGTGGATAAGGCGGCGCGCCGGGGCGCCCGGCGGGCTCCCGGTCGGCGGGGGGGGGATCTGCGGCCCGCCCTCCCAGCGGGGGGCGCCCCCCCCTCCCCGGGGGGCGCTCATNGCCGCCGCCGCCAGCGGCTCCCGCCGGCAGCCCTGCGCCGTGGCGCCGCCAGAGTCTTCTCCGCTACCGCCCTGCAAGTGAGCTTCCTGCACCGGCAGGCCCGGCCGGGACGGTCGCCGATGGCGGGGCAGGCCATCGCGTCCGGCCTGCCGCTCGCCCCGCGGCTGGGAGCGGGCCGCGCCTGCGCTCGGGGCTGCTTGCCGGGCATGCGCAAGCCAGCACCTTGCATGGCCGGCTGGGCCTCACCCTCGTGCTGCTGCCTGGCAGCGTCCATGTCCAACGCAGACGCCAGGTGACGCGGCGCTTTGCGCTGTCGAGCACGCTGGAGCGTACCTTTAGGACTTGTACGCCGGGCTAGCCTGGTGGCTGGGCGCCGGCAGTATTGGGGCCGGCCGCCGGTGGTCAGGCAGCCGCCTGCCGACGCCAGCCGCCGGAAGGGGAGCGCCCGCCTATGCCAGCAGCAGCATGAGCTGCAACGGCTGCCGCGTCCTGCGCAAGGGCTGCAGCGACACGTGCGTCCTGCGGCCCTGCCTGTCCGCCATTGAGGGGCCCGACGCGCAGGGCCATGCGACCGTCTTCCTCGCCAAGTTCTTCGGCCGCGCCGGCCTGCTCGGCTTCATCGCCGCCGTGCCCGAGCGGCAGCGGCCCGGTGAGTGCTGCTCCGCTCGCCCGCTGCCTGTCGCAGGTGAGGCCTTGGGCAGGCACGTCCAGCGATTGCCTGCTCGCTGACCTTATGGGGCGCGGGCATGCGGCACGGTGGCAGAGGTGTTCAAGTCGCTGCTGTACGAGGCGTGCGGGCGCACGATAAATCCGGTCTTTGGGTCCGTCGGCCTCCTTTGGTCCAACAATTGGCACATGTGTGAGGCCGCCGTCGACTGCGTCCTCAGCGGCGGCACCCTCCAGGTCTGTGCGTGCCTGATGGCCTGGCGGGCCGCAGGCACTCGCTGCTGGATCTACCCTCGCTGAGTCCGAGGACCTTGATGCATGGCAAAGGCAGCGTGCCAGTTGCAGCAGGATGCCAGCAGAACAAGCCATGTACCATGTCAAAGCCATGACGATGGACGCCACGTGGTCATCCTTTGCAGAGCCTGGCAGAGCCGGCAGGGCCACTGTTCTCACCCCCGCCGCAGGCCGTAGCAAATGCCGGGAGTGGCGGTGGCGCTAGCTGCGATAGCAGCGGCGGTGGCGTTAGGCCACTGAGCTGCCCCATGGGGCCTGCACCGATGGCGTGCTGGCCGATGCCGATGAATCCTCTCGGCGCCATGGGCGCAGCGCACATGGCGCACTCTGCCGCCGTGGCTGCATTCCAGGCCGCCACATACCAGGCTGCATCGCTGCAGGCGTCACGCCATGCAGCTGCCACGGCCTCTGCCTCACCTTTTGGTAGGCTCTGCCCGACTTACCTCTTTGCTTGGCCGATCAAAAGCAGTGCTCGCTGTTAGCTGTCTTCTGCAACCCCTGCTGGCAGCCTGACTCTGGATTGCCGGCGCATCTGTCGTACACAGGCTATAGCACTGTACCATCTCAGCAGCTGCGGGATGCTGCACCACTGCCCCACCACCTTGATCAGGAAAGTGGAGGGAGCAGCCCCCCGTCATGCTTGACGGCGCAGCACGACAGCTCGTCGCAGCAGCTGCAACGTCAGCGCAGCAGCAACGAGCCGCAACCAGCTGACCAGCAGCTCATCGCCCCTGTGGCGCGGCGGCTTTACCCGCAGTCCGCCAGCACCGGCGGCGGGCAGTCATTTCTGCCGGGCCTCGCGCCTCAGCTTACGCTCGGCATGGGCCTGCGGCATGGTCGGCCGGGGGCATGTCTGGCAGGCCCCATAGCCTGCAGCTCCTCACCAAACGGCAGCGCCAGTGCCAGCGCCAGCGGCGGTAGCGTCACATCAGGGTGGCCATCGGCGCCAGCTTCTGGCGCCTTCAGTGTGGACGCTGCCCCCCCGGAAGTCACTGCGCTTGGGCCCTGGCCGCCCAGCGGTGCCGTCGCTGTGGACGCCCACCGCCACCACGCACCCTCTCACTCATTTTTGCCCCTTATGCACTGATCATGCAAGCACTCGGCCCTTTCTGTGCCGCCGACGATTAGCTGGTGTTGCTCTGCTGGCAGCAGAGCAGCGCGTCAGCCGCTGTCCATGTATTTGAGCAATTGCTTTGCTCTCTTAGAGGGCTTCAGGAGCGGCTGCGTCGGCCGCAAGTGCGCGCCGTGTTTGCCGCAGGATGACATTGCTTATTCATCCATGCCTTGGGCGTCCTACACTCGGGGCATGGGCATGAGGCCATGCCCAGCTTATGCTCAGCTGAGGACCTCTTATGTCCCCCTGCCGTGCTGTGCCCTGCTAGCAGGGCTTTATGAACCTGAGTTTTGATTGAGCTTGACATTTCTTATTGTCATCACATGCCAACTTAGTATCTACCTTGCCTGAGGTGCTTCAGCAAGGCTAGTAAATCGTGGTGTTAGCTGCACTTGCCGTCACATGTGGCAGTAGAATGTCTTTCAGCACAGGCTCTGGACCAGCAGAGTTTGTGGTCCTTGCAGCACCTCCTGTGCCGGGCTCCATGTGCCTGCCATTTAAGCGCTTGCTGCGCTGCTAGGAAGTGCAGGCTGCGGCATTGACAATGCTTTGCAGGCAGTGTGGGCTGATTAGCAAGACTAATGGGCTCTTGATCCGCGGTGGCGATGTGGCCAATGGTTGCTTTCAAGGCTAACCTGTATGACAGCGGGGATGGCTCTTGGATTCACCCTTCTGGGTATGAAATAATAACTAAGTGTAACGAATACAGGAGTACACGCAGCAGGGTGCAGGTACACTGTCCATGAGTCTCACACGTACCTTGATGTCAGCATGAAGGCTTGATCCGCAAATATGATACATGCTGTATAAAGCGGAAAACTGCGCAGACCAGTGCACAGGCCAGGGCTTTGCAGGGGCTGCTCTAAGTGCCAAAGTGAACCGGCACAGATCCGCAAAGCTACGGGTAGCTTTGCGAAATCGAGTGGTGTGGCGCAGAGGGATGAGTGAGCTGTGAAAGGGCCAGCCTGAACTTGATGCGGTGGCTCGCCCAGATTCGTCTCACATTCTGTGAGCTGAGATGCAGAGGAGAGACAAGCGGCGCAGGTGCTCCATCTGCACCTTGTGCTGAACAGCTGCTGATACCATCTGAGCGGGAGATTCTCAGTGAATAGTGAAAGAATCTCACTTTGATAGGCTGGCAGTGAAGGCATGGAATGTGAAGCTTACTTGTGCTTAAATACCTGTCATATGAAATCTATTGATATCATCAGCTCTTTTGTTTTGCAGTCTTAGGATAAAATGACCTCATACCACACCTACCCTTCGTCAAGTACAACAAATAATGTCACATCATATCTGCTGTCTCACTTCAAGAAGACATGTTGCCAAAAGGCCGGGCGCACACCGTGAAAGTGAAGAGGCTGCTGGTGAGAAAGGGCGGCTGTGGAAGCCACCGATGTGCATGCAAAGGGGAGCATTGGAGTGCATCTATACTACGCGAATTGGAGTGCATCTACACTACGCCGGAGCCGCAGACTGGGCCGCTGAGGGCCCACTAAGTGCCCCCAGGTCAGCAGTAGTATTCAGATGAGCGGTAGGGAGGGTAGGAAGGTTTCGAGCGGAAGTGTGTGAGAGGCGCTGGATATAAAGCGGCTGCAGGAGCTCGAGGCCAGTGAGGAAGACAGGGTGCAGACTGTTAAGTAGGAGCTTCTGAATGGCCGTTGCCACTATACTGCTGCGTGGTCTACACTTTCCCGTATGGAGGCTTCCTCCTAGACCATGTCACAACCAGTCCTCTTGTGATTACTGGTTAGCCACCTGCAGTAGCCACTTTCTTCTGCTGGGCGGAGTGCGCCTTTGTATTGGGGCTCAACCTTGACCTTATCCAAGTAATATGGAAGAAGGTTTTTGAAGGAGCTTCTCTGTGCAGAATACGGAGCTGCGCCCCCTCCGCGTGCCTCAACCAAGGATAGCATATAACGAGTGGTGAGGGCAAGGGCGGGGCAAGTACATAGGCAAGCACATCTACAACTATTAGCCGCCTGCTGCTATGCCGAGCCGTTCAGTAGCCGAGGGTCAGCACATTTGGTTCCACTGATCGGTGTCCAGATAGCGGACGGCAGATTTTGCTAGGGTGGTTGAGCAGCCATCCATGGTAGCCATTTGTCCTACAGCATAAGATTCGCTTCCTGGCCCATCTTTCCACTTTATTCAAGACTTTCTCCCTTTCTCAAATTGCTTTCTGGCCCCTTCAGATGTTGTCCAATTCTTTTGTGCTGGCCTTTCACAGCCATTGCCGCCTTCTTGGAGGTAGAACTCTCTTCATGGATTGGGAATACACAGCCATCACCGCCTTTCGCACTGATTGACTAGAGGTTACTGAGCGTCCATTAGCAGAAGTCACGGGAAGAAGTCTCGTTTTGCGCCTTTCGGCCCTTTCAGACCTCGTCCATTCCTTTAGGCTGGCCTCTCACAGCTCGTTGCCTTCCATTGCAAGGCCTGTTGCTCTTTCATGAAAAATGTAAGCTCAATCACAGGGGCGAGGGCTGAGAATAGCTAGCCCCAAAAGGATCGACAAGGTCCGAAGTGCCCGAAAGCGCTGAAATCCGAAACCAAACGAGTACCATGTAGGTTAATCACTATTTAGTAACCACTACTTAAAACCGCAAGTCAGAAAGACTAGCCACCGGAGAGCAGTCCCCTTGCCGAAAGCAGAGGCTTCAACAAGAGCACGGCCAGCAAGCAGATGCAAGGCGTGGGCCATTGACCTCTGGAGGACATGGACGGGCGCATACGAAACACCTGCGCTAGCGAGCCAGCGGCGTTGATTACGGCCTGCTCGCCTCGCCTGCGGTGACACTGTGCGGCGTGCAAGCCGGGTCAATAGGTCTAGCCATTGAGACTTGAAATCCCCGTGCACACCGATGGCCAGCGGAACGGACTCGTCCTGTGCCAGTGGAACGAACCTTCGAAAAGCTTTGCTTATTTCTGGCAATTCACCTGCTACCAAGTGAGCTTGAAGGAGCGGCGTGTGTTGAGTGAAGGAGGGCCAGAGCGGCCCAAATACGAACACAACCACAATTCAGCACAATGTGAGCCACCTTCAAATGCCGACCCACTCAGTATATACGGAAGGGAAGAAGTGAAAGAAGTGAGCTCTTCCAGAGGGGGCGGGGGCTGTGAATGGCCAACCCAGAAAGATTGGACAAGGTCAAAAGGGCAGATAGGCGCCAAAATAAAGAAACCACAGCGATGGGGAGCTTAGTAACCCCGGGTCAGCAGCCGAAAGTCGAAGTGACTTGCAGCTGGAAAAGAAAGAGCGCGCCCATAGAGAAAAAAGAAGAAAGTGCTCGCCCATTGAGAATAGGGGCTGGAACAACCAGCCCGAAAAAGAATGAACAGAGTACGAGAAGGGGGCCAGGGGAAGCGCTAAGTAACAGAAACAAAGCTGCTACGAGACACTCAGAGAAAGGGGGCCAGCAAAGCCAGCCCAGAAAAGAGGCACCCCGACGAGGCCCAGAAGCAGCAGCCAAAGCGCGGCCTGTCCGCATGTGCACTGCGTGAGCCAGGAGATATTAGAAGGAGACGGACAGTCGCATGCGGAACACCTGAGCAAGCGACCCAGCGGCATCAATAGCCGGGCAGCTCACCTTGCTGTCCCTGCTGACGGAAGAACCATGAACCCTGCCCCGAGGCTCCTCACTCGTACCTACTGGGTGATCCATCCTCCCCCCTGTTCTGACATAGCATCTTCAGGCCCCTTCAGGCCCCTTCGTTTGTTTAAAAACACGAATCTTCCCTTGTAGCTGCTAAATGCTTGTAGGCCCCTCCGAACCATTGTCAAATCGTTTTGGGCTGGCTTTTCGCAGCCCTTGCCCCCATCGGGAGTGCCACTTCTGCTCCGAGGGCACAGAATGCTGTGGAATTTTGGGCTGGCTTTGCCAGCCCCTCTTTCTCTATGGGCGAGCCTTCTTCTTGTGGAATGTGTATTGAGTGATGGAGCGCCTGAGTGGCCAAGTACAAAGAAGAAAGGGCTCGCCCATTGAGGATAGGGGCTGGAAAAGCCAGCCCAAAAAATGAAGAAGTACAAAGGCAAGCAACATTGACAGATGCACATCACCTGCTGCTAAGCTGACCCGCCCACGAGTCAGCCCATGGAGGTCGGTGACCAATGCCCGAATACCGGACGGCAGATTAACAAGACCTTGTGCCACCCCAGCTAGAAGAAGTGGCACTCCAAATGGGGGCAAGGGCTGTGATAAGCCAGCCCAAAAAGAATTGACAAGGGTGCCACCCCAGCTGAGGCTCGACCAGCTTTCTGGTGGAGGCCAGGGAAGGCGAGTGAAGCAGCTGACGCAGCGGCCTGGGAAGAGCAGCTCGGGTGCTCTGGCTTTGGCGCCGGGGACGTTGCTCGCCTGTGTGTGGCCCAGCGGCGGCCGCGCCGCGTGCCTGCCCGGCCCCGCCCGCCATGGCGGCCACGCCGCGGCCGCCGTGNGGTCCTCGCCCGCTTCCTGGCGGGCCGCGCGCTCTGGCGGCCCTGGCGCGCGCGTGATGGCGCGCCTTGAGGCGGCGGCGGCGGCGGCGGCGGCGGCGGCAGGCCGGGGGGCAGCAGCTGCTGTACGTCGAGGCCGACGCGGGCGGCGCCGACGCCTGGCGCCTCGACGACGTCGCAGAGCTTATCAAGCGCGGCGCCATCGGCATCGTCCCCACGGACACCGTGTGAGGCTGCCGTCGCACAGCCCAGATCCCCGGCTCCACAAGTGCGCTGCCATCACTGCTGCTCTTCTTGGCGCTGGCCACGAGGCGCTTGGCCTCTGGACGGTGCCGGCGTCTCGCTGTGCTGCGCCGGTGTCCGATTTTCCCCTTTCCAGGTGCTGGCAGGGCTTCGCGCTCGCTGGTCCTGGGGCTGGCAGCTGAGAAGTTGTTGGCTCCGGGCTGCTTGCTGGCAGGTACGCTATCGTGTGCAACCTCAAGGATCGGGCCGCCGTCGACCGCCTGTACCGGTATGCACGCGCTCGAGCAACGTCTGAGCCACATGTGGTTTCACATGTCATGTGGTAACCTCAGCTCCTTCTTGGTGATGATCTTCGGGACTCAATGTCAAGAGTAGCAACTGCTGATGGGATGACTCCATCTGGCAGAGCGTCTGCAGAAGCCTTCTGTCCATGATGACCGGGGAGGTCCAACGAGCGCCTGTCTATGATAGCTTGCACCGTACTGCATCGCTCTTCTGTGATTCTTTTGGTTGTGCACTCACTCTGTCTTGTATCCGTATTGCAGGGCAAAAGACATGGACTACAGGAAGGTGCGTCTTGAGCACACTCTGGGCTCTGCTATTGCATCCCAGGGTGGGAGGCCACTGACTCGCCGGTTACCCACGTGCATGGGTGCTTGTTTCTGACAGGGAGCTCCTAAATAATCTCACGTTCTAGCCATGGCTATGGGTTCCTCCTGCTGTGCAGCCGCTAAGCATCCTGTGCCGGTCCTTTCAAGACATTGACACCTACACAATGGGCTTCCCCCGTGGCAACAGCCATGGGCAATCCAATTCTTTCCGGGCCGCCAGGCAGTGCTTGCCAGGCCCTGTGAGAGCTACTCATGTTCCCCCTCGTATCCACTTGTCTCCACAGCAACCCTTAGACACCCCCCCCCGGGGGCCAATGCTTTCATGCCTCACCTCAACTGCACAGTCTGGTGACTTATAAGCATGGGTTGGATGCTCATTTGCTGTAGTTGTTGTTCCTCTGCTTGTTGCACATGTGCAGAAAGTGCTTCATATCTGTTACAGTTTAGAACATAAGAGTGGGTATATCCTGAGGCCAAGTATGTGTTGCTAGCTACAGGAGATGCTGACGTGTTTGGCTTCTGAATGCCTCTTCTGCAAGAGCAGTATACGTTTATCCTGAAGGCCAGCAAGGAGCTGCCAAAGCAGTGCACAACCTTTGGCGGCAGTGCAGCCTCTCACTGCGTTCCACGCAAGAGTGTGGGGGTGCGGATGCCAGATGATGCAATTTGCCAAGCCCTTCTATCTCGATTAGACGAGCCCCTACTCTGCACCAGGTCTGGCCCAAGGGAAGGGAATCAACTCGACCAGAGTCGTACTTGCCCTTGTGTCTCGTCACGCACAGATGCCTCGCCTGCTGGATTTTTGCCTTATGCTTGTTCAATTGGAGTTGAGGAAGCAGAGGGTAGAGAGTAGCGAAGGAAGGCTGGTAGGGCGGGCCTGGCTGCTGTCAGCTCGGTCGTCTAGTTCTTGGACATCACGTAAAGCTGAGGGCGAGGAGCGCTGTCTTTGAAACAGTGTGAAGCACGATGAGACGAGCCCGTGGATGATCGACCCGGCAGCCATGGCGGCCAGCACCCACGGCTCACCTGATGGCAAAGAGGTAGGGTCTTCTTCAGCTTGAATATGTAGAACAAGCTAGATGCTCGTCTCAGCAGTTTGCTGGCGGTGGCCAGCGACTTTCTGTTAGTCCCATTGGCTTGTCCTATTGGTGGTCATGCCCTTCGTCTCCCTTAATCTGTTCTCTACAATCACTAATAGAAGTGTGTGCGCTTTGTGACAAACTGCACCCTGGGAGCACGCGGCCTCTCTTCTCTTAGTTCACATTTGCTGCTTTTGGCAATGGCTTGCAGCCCGTGGACTTTGTTGTCGATGGTGGTGTGCGGGTGGCAGAGCCCTCGACTGTCATTGACATGACTGGCGATAAGGCCGTCGATTTGCGCCGGGGCAAAGTAAGTCTCAAGAGAGGACACTGGCTGCTTCTTGGAGACAAAATTGTCACTGTCGTCAGCTTGCTTGCAGAAGTCAATCAGCATTGAATGCACGCAGATGTACACGCAGGCAAAGTGTGATCATTGAGCTGACCCCCCTTCTTTAGCGCGGTATGTCTTGCTCAGGGCGTCTTGGAAGACTGGATGCTGATGGAAGCACACGACTCTTCTGAGCTGCTTGGAGGCTTGATAAATCCCTACTCGTCTGCTGTCGAATCAGCAGCTGTAATGTAGTCTGGGACGATCTTCTGGCTTGCTGCCTCTTGTGGGGCGCCACCAAAGACTGCTTGCCAAATGGGCAGTAACTCATCTGTCTTCCTAGGTTACGATCTTAGGGCAACTTTACCCAACATTGTTGGCCTGCCTAGGCCAATAAATACACTTGCTTGTCAACAGCCCGCATGTTGCTCTGTCTTGGACCGTCGAGTGGTCAATGATGTGGTGAGTCTACATTGGTGGGCCGCAAACACATTCACGAGAGCAGCGCATGCTCGCTCCTCACTGACGAGCCTGTGTGGGAAGCAGTCGGAGGACCCACGTCACTGGCGGCACTCACCGTGGCGTGGATGGCATTTGTGATGTGCGGTCTTTCAAGGGAATACCCAGGGGCAATTTGAAGCGCTGCTGCGTGCCAGTGTCAGAGCAAAGGGAAGATGCTCCTTCAGAAAGAGATGGTGGCTGTGAAAGGCCAGCCCGAAAGGAGTGGGCAAGGTCGAGGGGGCAGCACCGAGACGAAAATGCAAACTACTGGGCAGAACAGGTGGCTGGGATTGGCCAGCAACTCAAGAATCCTGGTCAACAGGGGCTGCTGAGGGAATGGGAAAGAAGCTCGTCCGAAGGGGGTGATGGCATTGAAAGGCCAGCCCAGAGGACAGAGCAGAAGCTCTTCCACAGGGAGGCGAGGGCTGTGGAAGGCCAGCCCGAAGGGCTGGACAAGGTGCAGATGGGAAGGAGTTTGTCCGGATGGGCCATGGCTGGGGAGAAGAGAGAAGGCCCGCGGTGCACATGAAATGAGAGAAGTGCGCGTCCATAGAGTAGAGGGGCTGGCAAAGCCAGCCCGAAAAGAATGGACAATGTTCGAAGCCAAAGAAAGAGGTGCCGAAAAAGGACTATATTACCAAATACGACAACGCCCTAGGGAAGCTCAGTACCCGCGAGTGAGCAACATCAGGTCGGAGTAGCTCGTTGCCGGGAAGGAGGCACTCCGCAGAGACCCGGAGGCGGCGGCCAGAGCACGTCCTGAAATGAAGAGAGGAGAAGAAGTGGGAAGAGACGTGGCATTCCCAATGGGGGCAAGGGCTGCGAAAAGCCAGACCAAAAAGATTTGACAAAGGTGTGGAGGGGCCGACAAGCGTGTAGCAGCTACAAAGAAGAAAGGGCTCGCCCATTGAGGATATGGGCTGGAATAGCCAGCCCAAGAAAAAGAATGAACACAGTTCAAGAAGGGGGCTAATCGAAGCACTTAGGTGAAGCACTACAAAGGGGCCTGAAGATGCTATGTCAGAACAGGGGGAGGATGGATCAGTCAGTAGTTACGAGTGAGGAGCCTCAGATCCGACAGACTAGCTGCCGGAAAACTATCTCCCTGACGAAAGTCGGAGGGCCGCAGCGAGAGCACGGCCTTCCGCACGGCCAGCACGCAGATGCAGAGAGAGGGCAGCCCAGAAAGTGCGGACAGGGTCCGATGGCCCGGATGGCGCGAACAGCGCAGCCACGCAAGTGGGTGCCGGGAACGGGTGGACCGGTGACCCGGGTCAATAGCCGCGAGTGAGTTGCTTTTGCTTGGCAGCCCGGGGGTGGCCGCGGCCCCCAGGAAGTATGCTCATCGAAATGGGGGCGACGGCTGTGGAAAGAGAGACTGAGCGCATCTCAAAGGAATAATGTGTACCAAGTGGTGGACGGTGTCATGCGCAGAGGCGTCGATGCGAAATGGCGTCGATGAGTCTAGATGAAGACAAATGCTGACGTACTAGCCTACGAGCTACACAATTCACCCGAAGATATTAGCTACCTTGACCAGCTGTCATGAAGAACAGTCTGATAAGAGGCCAACAATAACATTTGTTGTCAGTCGTCAAAGATCACAACACGTGAACAAGTCCAGCACGGTTTAAATTTGACTATGTAGCATCCCCCCCCCAACTGTCAGTCCTGGCACAGGTTGAGCAGTTGGGAGAGTATCTGAGCAAGTCGTACAAAACCAGTCATGCTCCGGAATCGAGTTTACTGGAGGTACAAGACAATGAATATGCCAACCTCTGTTGCAGTGAGAGCACAAGAGCATTACACCTGCCTGATCTGTACACTCACAAACTTCACAAGATAGATGCTCAGACACACATTGGTTAGTGGGGTCAATAGTAGTATCTATGTTGGTGACTTCGTGTATTTGAAACAAACGAAAATTGGTGAGGTGACAACGAGCAATGTTCTGAATATGATCACTGATAATGCGATTGCATGAACCACGTAGGCGAACCACACCTGAAGCAAATTTCTCAACAACCTGAAGAACCAGAGGTCCGGTTGATGAGTCCAATGCGTCCTGTGGCTTGACCTTAAGATACACAGATTCACCTACATCTATGTCTTTAGACTTAGGTTTATAAGTACGGATTGCAGCGTACCGATTTGTGTCGCGGTGTTGCGCATTACGCAGATTATTCGTGGCCATGGGCATATGCTTTTGAAAAAGCTTGCCCCTAGCAGTGCAAACCTTCTGCCAATTCACTGGATCATCCAGGTCCACAATGTCAGTACAGTACGGATGTTAGCTGGAATAACTAGATGCGACCGAACAGAAGAAAATAAGGACTATAGCGGGACAAAGAAGTCTGGTTTGACATGCGATAGCCCATTATTAACCATGGTAGAAATCGGTCCCAGCGCTTCAAGCCATGTTTCATTTGCATATTGCATCAGACCTTTCTTTATCGTCTGCACCATCCGTTCTGCCAAACCATCAGCTTGCGGAATATCCCTGGATGTTAGTCGATGATCAATGAAGTTGCGATCTAATAGCTGTTGAAAGTCGCCTTTGAATTCAGTACCGCGATCTGTAGGGACTTCTGCAAGAGCCCCATAGCGAGTAAGCACAACATCGCGGAAAACAGTAGCAATGTGTTCACTGGATTTGGTAGGGATGATAGCAGCTTCGACCCATTTAGAGAAATGTTATATCATAATTAGAACACAAGGCCGCTGCTGTTTCCCCAATCGGAGTGGTCCTGCCAAACAAGACTCCATCTGTAGAAGAGCCCCTCAATATGCAAAGGATGCAACACCGGAGATTTTAGTGAGAAGGTACTACGGATACGATCGCACTCCTTACATTGTGAAAATACATGTATGACTGTTCTTGTCACAGCATGCCACCAATACCTTGGCATAAGAATTATGATGGTACAATTAACACCAAAGTGTCCATAGTCTGTGTGGACATCTTGGACTAAGTGCAAACGATCAGCAGGAGGAGGGACAACCTTGGTTTCCGTATTCCTGATGCGGACGGATGAGCTGATTGTTTTGCCAAACATATGGCCGAGCTCGGTGTTTGATCCTGTCCTTTTGTATAGTAGAAAGATTAGGAAGATACATGCCAGTCTGGATGTAATAAAGAACTGGAAGATCTAGCCAAATATCTTTCGGAAAAGAAGGTATCATCAGGCACATCAAGAGCACAGGCAAGTGGCGAATACATAGCAATACAGGCCAAATAAGAAGCAGGACTACTGAGAGGTACAGACACAACAGCTACTGAAAGCAAAGCAAATTCTTGTTCGACAGACGCTGGCGTAGGGTTGCGGCTGAGGGCATCTGCATCCAGATTCTGTAGTCCTGGTTTATGGATAATCTCAAATTGATACTCCGTTAAATGCAGTGACCATCTGGCTAGTTTGCCAGTCAGATGATTAGTGGTTAGTAGCCATTTCAAAGGTTGGTGATCCGTTATAAGCTTAAACGGTCGTCCAAATAAGTACGGTCTAAAATGCGTGACAGCCCAGACAGCTGCATGTCATTCGCCTTTGTAAGCTGAGTAATCTGTTGGGCAGCATTGTTAGAACGACTTGCATAAGCAATGACATAATTATGGTGATCTTCGTCCTGCTGTGTAAGTTCAGCTCCCATCCCGAGTTTGATCCAGTCTGTGTGCAGCTGGAACTCTTTAGCATAGTCCGGACGACGCAAAACAGGAGCTGTTGTCAGTGATCGCTTCAATTGACAACGAGCATTTTCCTGTTCTGATCCCCGATGCCATGGTGTATTTTTCTTGAAAGACTGTTAAGAGGACGAGCCAAAGAGCTAAAATGCTCAATATACCGACGATAGAAACTGGCAAGCCTTGAGAATGATCTCAAAGATGTAAGATTGGTTGGTGCAGGAATGGACAAGATTGGTTGCACTGAGTTGGATTGCCGGCCTTCGCGGGCCGTTCCCGACCCTGGGGCCGACTTGACCGTAGACGGTGACATCCAGTGGTCTGTTCTACGATCGCCCCACCACCGCTTCGATAGCGCCCACCCTGACGGTCTTGTCGGTGGTTGAGGTGCTTGCAGATGGGCTTCCCTCGTTGCGCCTTGAACGGTCTTCGGCCGGTTGGCGTCGTGCGTGGGTCTGGGCCCTTGTAGTCACTCCGCATTTGATGAGCAGTTGATGTTGTTGTTGTTGTCCACTTTCGAAACTGTTTAAAAGTAAGCACTTCAAATTTTTAAAAATCTGAAGTCAATCTTTCTAACATTTTTTAAAAAATGATCTTAACATTTTAAATTTATTATGATATTAACTAACTTTAGAACAAATCTTGACATATGTGCCTTGTATTATTCTGTTGGCAGTAGTTTTTCTCTATTGTAGTAAAGAAACAAACTTAAATAGAGTTCAATCTTTCAATTTAAAACGAAAAGGATGAGCGGTCGATGTTGTTGTTGTCGTCGAGAGAGAGAGGAATAAAAGAAAGAGAAAGAGAAGGAGAGGAAGGAAGAGAGACGGAGAGGTGGTTCTTCATTGTTAGGGTGAATCACACACAAAAGTGTATGACCCAGCCTTGGAAGCCACATAGGAGAAAGGTGGTCCTCCATCCTTAGCGTCAATCACACACAAAAGTGGATGAGTCAGCCTAGGAGGCCACGTGTGAAGCCCTGTTTTAGTCAGATCAACACATATAGGCTGTCGACGGGATATGGCACAACGAGGGCCTGTGTGGCCAAGTACAACGGCAAGCACACTGACAGATGTACATCACCTGCTGCTCACCTCGCTTAAGGGGGCGAGGGATGTGAAAGTGAGCTCTCCCAAAGCCAGCCCGAGAAGAATGACAAGGGTTAATCAGATAGAAAGAAGGGGCCGCCCATTGAAAATAGGGGCTGGAAAAGCCAGCCCAAAAAATAATGAACAAAGTACAAGAAGGGGGCCACGGGAAGCGCTAAGAAAAACAAGCACAATAAAGAAACAAAGCAGCTACGAAGCACTTAGTGACCCCTGCGAAGCAACCTCAGGTCAGAGAAGCTGGGCTCCTGGAAGCGGGTCCCCTGGCCAGAGCCAGAGGCAGCAGTGAGGGCTCTGCCGGCACGCAGGTGCAGCGCGCGGGCCATAGACCTCTGCAGCGAGACGGCCAAGCGCATGCGGTACACCTGCGCTAGTGACCCGGCTGCAGGAAAGTCCACCGGCTCCCCAAGGAAGCGGCGGACGATACTGTGGCGTGCGAGCTGGTTGAGCAGCTCGAGCCACCAAGCGCCCAACGCCCCATGCGTGTCTATAGCCAGCGGGAAGAACTTGTCTTCCTGCGGGTGCGTATTTTCTGCCTGAACAATGTAATGGCTTGAATTGGCCTCGCTTTAATTTCATGCGCACCGCGCGCCTTCTCTCCTGTGGGTGATCAGCATACTTGAGCTCCTTGGCCCGAGCGCCGCAGGCGACCGCATACCCAGCCTTCTTGGCACATTGAGCTGAGTGGGAGCGGTCGTATGGGTCAATGGTCACCACGTCAAGAATAAGACGTGGCCCGCCGGCTGGTGGGGTGGCCACCAGGTCGACGCGACGAGCGTGGAGACCGTCGGCCCGTTGCCCTTAATCCCAGCCCCAAGAGCGTCGCCGTCCACACGCGAGCAGCCCGTGCTATGGCTGCTGCCTCTGGATCTCGGCGGAGTGCCTCTTTCCCTGCAGCGAGCTACTCTGACGTGAGGTTGCTCACTCGTGGGTACTGAGCTTCCCTTTGCATCGTCTCGTATTTTTGTTGTGTAGTCCTTTTTCGTAGCTGCTAAGCGTTTTTGGCCTTCTGTCAATTTGTTTTGGGCCGTCATTTCCAGCCCCTATCCTCAATGGCCGAGCCCTTTTGTTCATTCTTTCTTGGGCTGGCTTTTCCAGCCCCTATCCTCAGTTGGCGAATTCTTCTTCTTTTTTCTTCACAACCCTTGCCCCCATTGGGAGTGCCACTTCTTTCACCCCGCTCCCTCGCTCTTGAAGAAAGTGCGCGCCCATAGAAAGAGGAAGAGGGGCAGGCAAAGCCGGCCCAAAAAGAAGAAGTGGCACTCCAGATGGGGGCAAAGTGCACTTGCTGACTAGAGGTTACTGAGAGCCTCCTTGTCGTCTTAGCACTTAGTCCCCTGCTTTCTGTGCCATTCGGCTCCTCTTGACCTTGTCCATTCCTTTTGGGCTGGCTTCTCCCAGCCACCAGTCAATTCGGCCGCGCTTTTGTTTGGGTGGCTCTCCCAATGAAAACTTTGTTCATTCTTTTATTGGAAAGCTCCCAATGGGGGCTGGGAGAATGCCAGCCCAGACAAAACAGCGCTTCCAAATTGGGCAAGGGCTGTGATAAGCCAGCCCAAAAAGGATGGACAATTTCCAAAGCCAAAGAAAGAAAGCGCGGCCATATTGACTGGTGGCTGTGAGGAGGCCAGCCCAAAAAGAATTGACAAAAGGTCTCGGAGGGGCCTACAAGAAGAATGTGCTCGCCCATAGAAAAGGGGCTGGCAGAAGCCAGCCAAAAAAAAGAAGGAAGAAAGAGCCAGCCCAAAGGAATGGACAAAGTCTGAAGGAGCCGGATGGAGCAGAAAGGAAGGTACTAATCTAAGACGGCAGCAAGGGGAAGAGAAAAGCGCGGCCGAATTGACTGGTGGCTGAGAGAAGCCTGCCCAAAAGGAATGGACAAGGTCAAGAGGAGCCGAATGGCGCAGAAAGCAGGGGACTAAGTGCTAAGACTGCCTACTCATCATGCTCTGGCTTTTCGCAGCCCTTGCCCCCATTGGGAGTGCCACTTCTTTCTCTTAGATCCCCCTGCCCTCACGTATACCTTTTGTCAGTAACCTCTAGTTAGCAAGTGCAGGTCAGAATAGCTAGAAAGAAGTGGCACTCCCAATGGGGGCAAGGGCTGCGAAAAGCCAGCCCAAAAAGAATGCACAAAGGTTCAGAGGGGCCTAAGAGCGGTGAGCAGCTACGAAGGGGCCTGAGGATGCAATGGTAAAACAGGGGGAGGATGGATCACTCAATAAGTACGAGTGAGGAGCCTCAGATCCGACAGACTAGCTGCCGGGAAGCTATCACCCTGACGAAAGCCAGAGCCCGCAG